>JBAMAV010000823.1:0-114904 GCA_037043315.1 Amiota communis | reverse complement strand
AAAGGTTTTTACTGATAACCAAACTAACAGCAACGCTAATCTTACTAACAGGACTCCTCCACCGCAATACAAATTAAGAAAAATCTCAGCTAACGAAATAAGACACTGCATTGTAAAGCGTACTAGTCACAAAAAATCTCCAGGATATGACCAAATAACTGTAAAATTACTAAAAGAGCTTCCTCCAAATGCAATTATATACATAAGAAACTTGTTTAACGCAGTACTAAGACTAAGGCACTACCCCACATTATGGAAAAAAGCTGAAATAATACCTATACCGAAATTGGACAAAGATCCAACTTTGACGTCATCTTATAGGCCAATAAGCCTTCTGCCTTCATTATCAAAAGTATTTGAACGACTTTTGCTTGACAGAATTCAACCAATACTGGATGTGAACAAAACTATACCTGATCACCAATTCGGATTTAGACAACGTCACTCCACAAAGTGCCACACAAGATACTATCAGATCTAGACGACAAAAAATACTGTGTTGGTGTTTTTTTTGGACATAGAAAAAGCTTTTGACCAAGTCTGGCACGCCGGACTTCTTAAAAAAATTAAGACTATCCTACCAAATGATCTTTGTGATATCATCAGGAGCTACCTTGATAGTCGCTACTTCTATGTAAGGTATAAAGACGAAACCTCTACATTAAGGCAGATAAAAGCTGGAGTCCCACAGGGAAGCATGCTTGGGCCCTTACTTTATACTTTCTACACATATGACATTCCAATCCCAGAAGACAATTCGACAATGGTGGCCACCTTTGCTGACGACACTATTCTTATGTACTCAAACAAAAAGCTTGATGTGGCAATAGATAAGCTGCAAGCAATATTGGACGAAACATGCACTTGCACACGAAATGAAAATATTGCAAGTGATATAAACTTTACGGACAGCTTATCAGCCAAGACAAGTAAAAATAAAAGGTACTGACATTCCATTAAGCAACGTGGCCAAGTACCTGGGCATGCATATTGACAGCAAACTGACTTGGAAATATCACATCCAGAAAAAGAAAGACCAACTTGTACTAAAATTCAAGCAGTTATATCCGTTTTTCAACAGACAATCAAAACTTAATACTAATGGGAAATTACTACTTTATACATCTGTAATTAAGCCCATATGGACGTATGGCATACAACTATGGAGTACTGCCAAGAAAACGAACGTAAATGTTATACAAAGACAACAATCTAAAATCCTTAGAGCAATAGTTAATGCTGACTGGTACATAACAAATTATGACATACATAAAGACCTCGGTGCAAAAATGGTGCATGACGAAATCAACAATGCAAGTAGAAGATACCATAACACCTTAGAACGACATTCCAACGTTGAAATGATTGACATTCCTTCAAACGAATTAACAAGACGTAGACGACTAAAAAGGAGCAAACCAGTGGATTCAACCTACCTGCTCTACGTCATACATTTTTTCTTTATAATACATTTTGTCTTTACATATTATATTATCCTACACTAATATGTACGTGTGTTGGTCTTGGGTTGTTGAGAGGAACGTTGCGATATCTCGCGAGAGTGGGGCAGCCGCAAGTAGTACTCAAAAATAAACCAAGCCTTCCATAACATTTCAAACTGACAATTCGAAAATGTTCGTATTTGTCAAATATAAACCCCCTTTTCAATGTTAAAAAAAGTATTAGTTTTTTTTTTTTTTTTTTTAATTTATTTGTATAAAATAAGAAATAAATGTACTTCAAAAAAAAAAAAAACAATGTATCTCGAGAACAAGCTTCGATCAGACTAAACTGATCCCAAGCGGCAGTAGTGAATGAATCGAGCTGTTTTGGAAATACGACGTTAGCTGCGGTCTATGTACCTTCTAGACACAAGGTCTTGCAGTCGATGTTCCAGCAAGTCCTTGGTAGACTTTGACAGAGATTTATAGCATGCGACGATTTCAACGCGATGAACACTTGCTGGGGCTCCAGAATCTCCAATACAAAAGGAGTCGCCTTATATAACTGTATGAGGAATATGCAACTAACTAGTCACTCTGCAGGTGAGCCTACATATTTTGCCGCAGAATGTCCACGATATACTGAACATTGCCCTGAGTAAAGGAATTGATACTATCAAAATCTCTACTGCATCACTTTATGACCTCTGCTCGGATCACTTAGCCGTATTAGTCATGGGAACATTGTTGTTGCGAGAATTTTTAAAAGAAACACTAACCTGAACCAATATCGAATCTGTCGTATCACCCTGACCCAGCCACTGCCTCATCAATTTTGCAGAACCAGATAGACAAAATTGAGCCATGGCTTAAGAGATCGAACAGAATGAATACTATTCTTTTTTTAAAGATTTGTTGGTCTCTTGAAGCGGAGTCCATAATTAGTTCACAAGGGTGAGGCAAGACCAATCATTCATACTTTATAAGTACAAATATGTTATTCTCCAAATCAAACTAAACATAATATTGAAGGCTTATAATTTTGTGAAATACTCCTTAAGCTTTTTTTTAGATAGTTGAACATTTTAACCATTTTTGCTTATTGTAATGAAATGTAATTAATATATACCATTTTTTTTTTTAATCTAAAGAACAAAAGAAGAAGTAATGGATATTAATTGTGCCCCAAAGAAAGTGCACCGTCACATGCTGAAGGCAATTCGTATACTAACTGAAGAGGGCCAGGATAACTACATTAAAATTGATGATATAATTACAGAAATGAGGTACTCCATGAGAAATCTGGTGCCTGTAAGTAATTTGGAAGAGTGTGTACAAGAATCGTTAAATTATTGGACCCACTATATTGGTTTGCTACAAAAGGAAGAAAATAATGAAGGTTATAAAATAAGGCAAGCTTTCCTAAAGAACATGCCATCCCTATCCATATCTGGCATAAATATTCAAACAATCCTTTTCAAGCCCCCTGGTAACTAATTTAAATTTCTTTTAAAGTAAAAATGTTGTTTGGTTAAGTCAGAATTTGATTTTAGAAAAGAAGAAAATGCGGGGTCCAAAGATTATGATAGATAAATTAGAACAACAAAGACGTGCTGCGTACAGGTTGAGGCCTAGAGCTGAACAACGTAATTATTATTATGGTGTTTTATTTATTGATCAGTAACTTATATATTTTTTATTTTTAGAGAACGCTTCTTCAACATCAAGTGAAGAAAGAACGCAAAGGCCTTGTGGTAGCTTGCAATGTAATTTTTGTGGACGTAATCCATCAACATCACCTTCCCCTTCAACATCTAGTTCAGAGGAAGAGGACAATAATACCACCGAATTTAAAAACCAATGTTCTCAACAATAATTATATTTACAAACAAAATATTTGGTTAAATTTAAGTGACCGTTACATACCATGACAAAATGATAAACAAAGAATTGAATTTTATAGAATTCAAAAAAAAAAAAAAAATTTATTCAGAAAAAGCAGAAAAATAACAAAAAAAAAACTTTTGCGGGTACGACAAAATGATAGCAGATTTTGCAATAATTTCCGATAAAAGTTTTATTAATAAGTATAATCAAGTGAGTGTACTTTTCATTCACATGATTTGGGGCGCAACTTAGTTTTTGTTAGAGTTAACTCTCAATTCGATGTAATGCTGCCTGTTTTTATTAAATCTGCAATTGAATTGTTTTGCCTATTTGTGGTATAAACTTTTTTAGCTTGATTGTTATGGGTGAAATGCGCAGTTCAGAACCAGCACGACTCAAAGACCCATTCACATTCAAAATTCTTATTAGTAAGTACAAACAGTTGAGTGTACTTGTCATTCACATGATTTGGGGCGCAATTTAGTTTCTTCATGTGTTTTTGTTGGAGTTTAACTCCCAATTCTATGTAATGCAGCCCGGTTTTATTAAATCTGCCTATTTTTGGCATGAAATTCTTTTGCTAGATATTCATAACAGCTTGTAATATTATTGTTATGGGTGGAATGCACAGACCAATCTAAAATGTAATAGTTGGTACCGATTCATTCTCAAAGACCCATTAAGTATCGGTAAATAAATTGCGATGGCTGTGCCAATATTTATTTCAATTGACAAGATGTTTAGGAAATTTCATTTCAACTTCCTGGAATTTTTCAATATCATTAGAAAATTAAATAAATATTTCAAAATATTCTGCAGTTTGACTAGAAGCCAATGAAGGTGCACAATTGAACTTTGTGCTCAATAATTTTCAGGGTCTTTCATTAAACTCATGAAATATTTGGGATGTCAACAATGCATTCTCTTTACATACAGCATGCATTTTAAGTGTAATTTGCACTTTACTCACATCCCATTTACGGCAAAGGTCTTAAAATTAAGACAAAAAAACCAAAAAAAAAAAAAAAAAAGTTTGAAGCAACTACTTAAAAAAAAAAAAATAAGACACTATTTACTATAACTGAAACCAAACTAAAAAACGGAATGTATGCTATCATTTTGTCCTGGTACCATTAAAGATTTTCAAACTATCTTTTGTACTATTACACATATTTCTAAAGTAAAACAAGAGAAAAGAAAAAAATGTTTTTTAAAACACAAAAAAAAAAAAAAAAAGTGCTATCATTTTGTCGCGGTTTGTAAATCTGAATAGTAGTTAAATACTGTATATTTTTTTAAAATTACTACTTCATAATGTGAACATTTCAAAAATTGTAAAAAAAAATTATATATTTTGAAGAAAAACTAAAACAACCTTAGTAATACTATGCTGTTGATATTAAAGTCAACAAAGTTTTATGTTTTTGCACATGCTAAAAAGGCCTTATCTCACACGGTCTTGGACACAGGATTAATAAGCATGGTTCTTTGGAGTTTAATGTGTAGATATAAATTTTAAAATCAAGCTCGTAGTAAGATGACAGCTTCACGTCGAGTCAAAACTCTGTTCACAATCAACTCCGCACTGCATGTTCTTTGGTAACAGACAGATTTTTTTAATTAATACATCAGCACTTAAGTTCTATGAAGCTTGGGGTGTGGTGCTCCCATAGACAACTAGTAAAGCAACTCCTTACTATATTCATAATATCAGTGGCCAACTAAAGTCTAAGGCCCTACTTACACTTAAAATACTGTACACTTGAGTAAAAAGAGCACTCCGCCTTTGCGCAAAAAAAATAAAAAATCTTTAAGAAGAAAACTATGAACATGAATCTAATAGTGGCTTTACAGTGGCTCGAATCACGAAGATTCGGTTTTGTGCGCTTTACAGTGCTATTTTAGCATCACGAACAGCTGATTTTTGTTCGAATCACATCTATAACTACAACCACTCAATTGTATCATTTTCCCTGTTGTTGCTGTCAAGTGGAACTCGAATCAACAGTCGCATCTTCATAGATTCGAATCACGAAGATTCGATTTTGTGCTTTACAGTGCTATTTTAGCATCACGAACAGCTGATTTTTGTTGAAATCACATCTATAACTACAACCACTCAATTTTATCATTTTCCCTGTTGTTGTTGTCAAATGGAACTCGAATCAACAGTCGCATCTTCATAGATTCGAATCTTAGCTCACTGTAAAGCCACTATAATAGTCGGTATAGACTGCTTAAAATTGCCTGATTTTAATCGGGTGTTTACACTGATTTTTTTTCCTCTTTTTTTGTTGTAATTTTGTTCAAATTTTATATAATTTGATTTAAATGTCACAAATATAAAATTCTTTTTCGCTTCACTTGGTGATTTTTATTAGTTTTTTTATGTTTGGCGGGGAAAGGAAAAGAAGAAAAAGAGCCAAAATGAGCTAAAAAAAGGCAGAAATTTGCTAAGAAGACCAGTCGACAGTTGATTATAAACCTGATTTTTTTTCGAATCTGATTTTAATCAATTTTGGTTTCCATAGCAACAACTCTGAGTGACGTCACTTTTCCCAGTGGTTGTTGTAAAAATAATCAGGTTTTCTACCTGGTTATGAAAAAATCTGATTTTTTTCTTCAGTCTAAACAGACTATAAGATGTTAGATTAGATTAGGGGAAGGGTGGGAACCAGAACACCTCATCACTGCGGCCGCAAGTGGGCCTATTGTGACAAACCCCGTCATCACAGTTCCTCTGAAATTCTGGTATTTAGCAGGAATCTCGAGATCCGGAGACAAATCTGCAATTTTAACTGGTTCCAAGTATTGTTTTCCAAGGTGGTGGAGTCTAGAACAGATAAGGTCCTCACAGTGTCATAGCACATGCTCTGCTGACTCCTCTTCTTCTTCTACACAGATCGCTGCGACTGATGCGCATGTTATGTATGTGTTTCATTCCTCTGCAATATCCTGTCAAGAAACCTGGAACTATCCGGATACCTGCCCGTGTCAGTCCCAGTAATTCCTGTGTTGTTTTGCGAGATCTAGTTGGCATGACGAGTCTAGCCATTCTAGCATTCCTCGTATCTACCCAATGGCGATACGATTTGTCATCCAGCCACAGAGTTTGGATTGTGTCGAACTCCAAGGCAGACTGCAGAATGGCTCTGGTCCAATGAGGACTTAAGCAGTTCCTTTTCTGGCGAGTTCATCTGCCTCTTCGTTCCCAAGAGGCACCCAAATCAGGTTAACATGATTGCTTGATGCCAGCAATCCCAAACCAATTTCGAAAACATTGAGTGCTTGTAATGCAGCCTTGCCATCAGAGTGAATGTCTATGTACTTATTAGCAGTTCTTCCCTGAGGCATATTACTATTGCATAGATTTGTGCCTGGAAAACTGAGTTCGCTTGGTCCATGATTATACGTTTTTAGTGTTTTCCCTGTAGATACCTGCTTCAAAGCCAGTGTTCGTTTTAGAACCATCTGTATACCACACATGGGAGTCACGGTGCGGTTGAGTCTTACCTGTTTCCATCTCTGTCTGTCTGGGAAATTAACTACAATATTTGTTGATAGTTGAATTTAGTCAGACAGAAGTCACTAATGATGGAGTTGTGAATGTTCAGGTTGAGTTTATCCTCCAGTAGTGATTCTATCATTTACAAGGATGTGTTTTGCCAAAAACGACAGTGCCTCTTTCTTTATAAACAAGTAAATTGGTGGTAGGTTCAGTAGAGTATCAAGGGCAGCTGTTGGAGCTGACCTCATTGCTCCAGAAACATAGAGAAAAGCCAGTCGTATGAGCTGTGCTTCTGTCTAGTTTAGAGCAAGATGTCTATTACAATGTATTATCCTGATAGAAGAATGTAAAATCTTTTATAATTTTGATTAAAACATATCAATTGATTCTCTTTAGATTACATAACTTATTCGGAACTTAATAACAACAATTAATATTATAACTTAACAAATATTTTGTATGTGATCAACACACATATCATAGACAATTAAAAATACACAAACATTCATAGCTTTTTATCTCTTTATTTATTATTCTTTATTAAAACAATACAATACCATTTTTTTTTTTTGTTTTTATTGAAATAAAAATGACTGTGAATTGACGTTGGTTCTTCAATGTCAAGATTAATCGCCAGCTGTGCTACGAGGTAACTAGGTATTTATTGTAAATATCAATATGTACCTACATATATTTATATAAGCAGATGAATTGCAGCTCATTCAGTCATTCACATTCATTTACTTACTTACTTACTTACCCGCTTTCAGTCATTCAGTCAGTTAGCCAGGTAAAAAACAAAACAAACTGACAATAAAATATTTGACTGACTAAAGAGACTCCAACAAAACTCAAAACGCATTCATCTGACCAAAACAATAAAGAGAATTTCAAGATCGGCAGCTTGTCGAGTGGCACTTGTCATCCTCATCAGAGTCAAAGCCATCATCACCACCATCATCATCATCATCATCATCATCAACAACAACATCATCGTCACGGCGTTTTCCACTTTGTCAATTCAAGTGAAATTTTTATTAATTTCATTTTATAAAATTTTTAATATTTTTTTCGGTTGAAATTTCTTTTGGTCTTTAAATTTTATTATATTTTTTTTTTACACTTGATATATCAACATCATCACCATCATTAAAATTTCTCATCATTTCATTTATACTCATTTCATCAAGTGCTGCAACGTGTCCTTGTCCTTTTTTTCCATTTGATTTATAAAGTTTGTCAATTGCAAACGTGACATTCAATTGACATTATTGGATTGTTCAAATTTCATTTCTAGTCAATTATTAATTGCTGCAATTAATCAGTTCTTTAGATAAAATAGAAGACATTCATTGTCAGTTAGAAGGTCGGAAAGAATTTAGTTCAATTTGTGTTACTTTGTTGTTCGTTACAACTTTGTTAAGTGTTGTTTAGAAGATCTTTTAGATCGAGTTGCCAATTGACAGTTGTAAAAGTACAAGTATTCTTTTGAAAGGTGCTAATAGACTCCCGACATAAGCGATTTCATCTTCATTTCTCATCGAAGTCATTCAAAAAACTTTGATTGAGTTGGCCTGGCAGGCAATCAATGGACAACAAACTATGCTTGGTTTATAGCATTCAACTAACATAGGTGACGACGACGACGACGACATTTGTTGGGGAAGACTTCTTTGATTTTGCACCGACAATCCATGATTCAATCTGAACTTCAGTTCAGGTAGTACTACATACAACATACAGTAGCCAAAGCAAAGTGCAAAACTATTTATGAAGATGGAACATTGTTCTGCAGCAGAGCCTAAGAAGCGGCGCTTTTTGTTTGTGTTATAAATTAATTCAGATGCCTTTGTTAAACACTATAAAAAACACTCATACTCATCTTCCATGGAGACTCAATCTTCAGTCTAAAGTGTTCGTTCTGAAGTTGTAACCAATAAACTTCTTTATACTTACTTAATTTTTATGACTTACTAAATGCAGTCAATTTCAGTTTTTTTTTTTTTTTGTCTTTCCTTCCTTTTATTTTTATCATACAAGTTTCCCCTTCCTTTTCCTTTCCTTTAATGATTTCCCCTGTTTTTTGTTTTTTTCAAAAGTCGCGCCTATGACTTTATGCCTTTAACTTTGGTTCCGCAACGTTGCATTTATCATAAGGGACACCCACGCGAGCAAATGCCTTGTTTTTGTTACCAAAAAAAATCGAAAAAAATTACTGACAGAACAAAAAAATAATAATAATATTACAATAACAACAAAAGTCTGATATTTCTCATATGCCACATTTTTTTGTTGTTTTATTTATTGTTTTTTCATTTTTATTTTATTAAATTAAACGTTGCCAAATTGTGACGAGTCATGCAGTGTTGACGAACAAGAATACTCACTCACTCACTCATTCATTTACTCATTCATATGAATAATATGTGCAACGCAATCCAAAATATCCCAAAAAATATTTGAAGGATTTTACTACTACAATATATGTTGTATGTTTGGCTGTTTGTCTATATATATGTACATACATATGTGTATGCAGTTTCCGTTATAGTAAACGAAGGATTGCTGTGCATTGCATTGCATTTCATTTCATTTGTGTTAACAAGCGCATGTGGCATGCTTCAGTCCAAAGTTAAATGGGCATGACTTGCCATTTTCAATGGCACTCGCTCGCTGACATCAATTTCAGTTCACTGAATTATTGAAGTTTGATGCGTTTCGCTTTCTGTGACACAGCACACCACATACCATACACAACATATTTAGTATCCAGCTGCTTACTACTCTCATATATTTGATTCATATAAAACTAAGTTCAATAAATGTGCAGTAGGGCCCATTTTGTAAATGTATACTTTTTAGTATTGCTCTAAATACTCAAATTATCATAGATAAAGGAAAACTATTTTGAAGTTTTTTTTTTAATGATAAAAATGCTAAAAAAAAGTCGATTTAACATACTAAATTGGAAAATGATAAATTAATTGTGTAAGATTTCTGCTGGGCAGTGATGCATTTTAGCCTTTTTTCCGGACAGATATTTCCTTCGATCCAAAGGGCAACAATAAGGCTACTGCAAATTTTGTAAGTACCGCAGATGAAGAGGATTATGACCTGATAGATGAGGCAATAAAACTCATC
The DNA here is from genome assembly GCA_037043315.1 of Amiota communis. Lineage (NCBI taxonomy): Eukaryota > Metazoa > Arthropoda > Insecta > Diptera > Drosophilidae > Amiota > Amiota communis. The sequence goes on along the minus strand of JBAMAV010000823.1, from coordinate 104,926 downwards.
TCATTTATAAAAATAAATTTATAAGATAAAAATTATAAAATGATCTATCCTGTTTTTGTGATAGGTAGATGGCATCACTGCTGCTGGGCATCAAACTTTATCTTTGGTCTCTTTCTGAATTCAATAAGATTCTAGATTCTAGAATTTTCTAGAAAAAATGATTTGGATTAACGCTCATTTACATTTGGCTAGTTAACAGTCGCCCAACTTAACTCGCCAAACGCTGCCTATTAATTCTCTTTCATACACACACTCTCTCATTATTTTCAAAGTGAATCACTGTGAGTATTTCAGTTGTTTACAAAATGATGACAACTGAGCAAGTAGAATGTTTTGAGTGTAATCATTACAAGCACACTCACCAATTCGTACACTCTTTATTTTTTTGCACGCCAACTATCCAAGTGTAAATGAGTCCTTACTAATGGTCCACTTGCAAGAATTTCGTAGAAACTGAGCAATAAAAGAGCGCCAAGCCCAACGATACTTGGTCTCAAATAAAGGCAACTCTTAAAGGCTCCTCTTATTAAACAGAGATGATCTCTTTAGTTTCTCAGTTCCCAGTTCGCCATTGTTTTTCGGTTATCAAAAAATTGGGAATCTTCAATTCGGATGATTCTGTTGATATGCAAACAGGAGTCGGAAACTTCAATTAACATTTTCCGCGGATGTCCTGCATTTAGCAGAATAAGATTTCTCACAAAAGCAATTTGAAATCTAGAATCCTTAGCAGTCTGAAAACTGTTTTAACATGAATGGCTAAAACAAAGACTTATATAAAAGATCAAACTAATTGCGGCCAAATTGTTATAAGAACGAACTAAAATTGGATTAATGTGCAGTTATTGGAGCGTAAATTTCTCTCTGAACTTGCACCTGGTTTCTTTCATATGTGTACCATTTTTATTAATATTCTTTAATCAATATTTGATAATAAGAAGTTCCTTACTTAAGAATTAATAAATTAATTGAATTCAGGACTTTATCTCAAAAATTAATATATTCGCTTAAAAACTAACAAAATACTTTTCAAATCGTTTTGTAAGTACTGCATTTTATAGAATTTCAAATAAATTTATGAAGAAATATTTCAATATCATTTAGTTTTTATTTGTTGATTTTCAGACGCGTATTACAAGGACGCCCCTCGCACTTTAGCCACCATCCCGTTGAGTATCCCACTACATAGCGGACATTCGCCACTAGCATCGACGGTAAATGTCCCGACTCTGTGGCTTCATGGTCGCATAATTACTCGAACACACGGTTAATCGGTAATGAAAGACAAGTCATAATCTAATTATTGATGACCGCTCATAGCGACAAGACATAACAGATTGTGTTCTACCCTGACCACTATTACTTCGTACACTTTATATTTTTTTTCGCAAATGCCATTTTCACATTGTTTTGAACACTTTTTGGAATAAATAAACTAAATTGTTTTTATACTTGTTGAAAATGTTGTGGAATCTTCTTTTATAAAAACATCTTACCAAATTTATTCCACATCAATTATATTTTTTATGAATTTATTTGTGTAATACCTTTAAAATACGTGAAATAAAGTGGCCACTATTGTACATTGTCCTTCGAGTCTGAATCCGATCCCAATTATAAATCACATTCCACCCAAATTTATACAGTTGAAATATTTCTACTGTACGTATACGACCATTAAGAATAGGCAATACTAGAAATCAATCTGTAGAACCAACAAAAGAGTAGAGATGAGCTAAACAGTGACACAGTGATGCCAAACTGTGATTGAGTGACAGTCTTTCAACAAGTACTGGGATGATTTTTCATCTCTATAACTATTCTTTATCTGGAATAAAAGTTCTGATCGGTAGCATTCATCGTTGAGCTTAAAATCAAAGTGCCTTCCTTTCATATATCAATTATTTCTACTGTCTGAAATTTAAAAGAAATAATAGATTATGCCAGAGTCTTTGTACCTTGCGGATCGGTTGGTGATTGTAATTTCGGCAATATCATTATTATACTCGAGCAAAACATTTCTTTGGTTTCATTTGTAATAACCAGATCTTCTTTCCCTTGCTCAACTGTTTTAGATTAAGTTTTTGAGACAAACGGTATGTAATACCAGTTAACCTAACATAACACGGAAAATTAAAATTAAATTGATTGATTTAAAAAAAAAACTTTCTTCGCTTATTTTATACACCATATCACTATACATACTACACAAAACCTTAAATAGAAAATATTGTACATACTCACCTTACCGTAAGGGGTCTTTAAGTGGCAGTGAAAACCTTATCAAAATCCGATGCATGGTTTAAAAGGATTAAGCGAGAAACAGACGCGAATAGCGTCTTTGTTTCATTATTTTCAATGAAAATATCTATATATAATCGTAAGCCATTTCCTGTCTGCGCACGCTAATCTCAGAAACTGCTTAACCTATTTGAATGCGATTTTGACTGGTGTAGCAAGCTTCGTGTAACATTTAGCGTTTATTTTATCGAAATCGACCGACTAAACCATAAGATATTCATATTTTTAATTCGGTGGCCTACTTTTTGGCTGATTTTCGAATGTTTTCCTCTTTTGCTGCACGCCAACATTAAACAACTGATAATTAGGAAAAAAGTTAACAAAATGCACGCTATTACAAACATATTTCGAATACCACTCGTACGAAGTAATGGGCACAGCTAGTAATAAATATATTGGGGGTGCCACAGAAAACTTTGTTTCGTCGTATGGAGTTTTGCATTCCACTCGGCCATTCGATGATTTTATCGAATAACCAAACCGCTTCAACTGAATGTTAATAGGGCTGTCAGCATATAAAAACACAAAAGGAGGAATCAAACACTCCCATAAGAGTTTTCTGTGGAACCTAAATTTGGAAATCTGGTGGAATAGAGGAGGAAAAGTTTTCTGTGGCACCCCCCAATATTACTTTTCAGTATCTTCATTACTACTTCAACTTGGTTACTTAACTTTCTAGTCATCATTTTATTACCTAAACACTTTCAATCTTATTTCGATTATAAGTACGACTATGTGATAACCAAAAGTCCTTAGTCTTTAGATCCCCTTTGGAAAAAATCTAAGTACATGTGAATGTTCAATTCAATCCTTTTCAAATAAAAACCCAAAAAAATATCATAAGTGACCACACACAGCGTTAGAGTTTTCTGATTTTTGGCGGCATCTTTTAACAAACGACTTAACAAGTGGCTACGATATACTCGTATTCAAACTCATTTCACAGCTTTCAACAAATGAATTTTCACGTCTGCTTCAACAACAATAATATTGAAAAAAAAAAAGTAAAATCCCAATCACGATATGAGTATATGGTATACCTATCTCACCTAACAAAATATGGTAAGAAAAAATAACTTCATAATACTTAGTTTTAGTTCCTATCAAAAAGATACAAAGAAAGATAGGGACCAATTGAGTGAGAGTCTTTGGCAACTCTTTTCGACTTGGCAATGACTAGGGAGAAACTTGTAGATGCAGATTGGTAAATGTGATGATGATAAATAATGTTACTGCTTATGTTGTTATGTTGCATTGCTGCTCATGCTGATGGTGATGATGATGAGATGGCGGTGTTCATGCATCCAGCAAGCGCCACTTATGTCACTTATAGTTGATGTAGATGGTGCCGCTGCCACCAATTCACACAGTTTGGGTTTGAATCTCACATGAAGTGGCTACGCCTGCGCCTGATACAAGTTACTCTAGATTCTTGTTCTTGTTTGGCTACAGTTTAGCTTTTCTAGTGTGCTTCAAAGGCTGCTTTTGGAATACAATCTTAATGGGATTAACATAAGCAAAACAATAACATAAACTTCAAACAGTTGTCGTGACTGAAGGTGCTCAATGTACACAGAGACACTTTTTCAAGACAACACTGTACACAGATCCTCTGTTTTCTAACTTAACTTTACTTAGTAAATAAAATTTAGCTGCGTCATCATCATCATCATCATCATCATCATCATCACCATGATTTTCTTCCAGACAACAACAAATTTAAATGAATTCACTTACATCTTCCATCTTTCATTATTTCATAAGTTTCAAGTCACAAAATGCTTTATGTCTGAGACTCAAGAGCTAATTTCTGTGTCATTTCGAAGTCCATTGAGTTGAAGTTGATTGAATAAACCCCAAACCAGTTTGGTTCTGAGTTTGTTTAAGTTAAATTTCATAGCTTCTTTTCTTTTCTTTTGTTTTGTTTATGCATCAAATATTTTTATTTATTTGTTTTTTATTGTTATTATTATTATTTAACATTGTTAATATTGATTAAATCAGTTTATATGGCATATCATAAATCTAGTTAGCTTTACCACCAACCGAACTGGACACAACAAACAATGATCCAGCAGCGAGTGAGTGGACAACAAGCAAATACTTACCGCTTATCGCATTTTGGTATTGGTTTGTTTGGCTTTAAGCTTTGGTTGCACACCCTCTCTAATGCCTCTCTCTTTCTCTTTCCCGATCTCGTATCTTTCTATTGTTGTGGTAGCGCATTCGGAAGCAATTAAATCTCAATCAATTTATACGAAAACATAATATTTGCTTCTGATTGATTGTGGTAACGGACGTTGGACGTTATGCATCTAGCGCCCACTTCAGTGATAACACCAACACCATTGATAGGGGGCTAACAAACTTGCTAGAGTTAGGTAGATACTGGGTACTATATGCCTTATGTATGCTTTTAGTTGTAGTTATAAATCAATAACTACCGAAAATGTAATGTTTTGGTTTTGGTTTGATGACGATGATGATGCGTATGATTGTCAAAGCTTTTTCCTCTTTTTTTTTTTGACAATTAATTGAATTGTTTTATCAGTAACAACAAACATTTGTAGTAACATGTGTAGATACATTTGTAACAGGCAGTCAGATATGTGTCTAATATATGGCGTGTGAACCGAGTTCGTTTAGGTACGCTTGTCTCACGTTTGGCGGCAATGCTCAATCAATTTTTGTTTTCTGTTTTTTATACAATAATATTTTGGCCAGATAACGAAACAAAATTTGACAATTTCGACAGCACTAAGCTATGTTGGGCTTTCAAAAGGCGTTAGTTGCATATCTAGTTTAGTAAACTATACTATACTATGTTTGTAGATACGTCAACAGATTACAGACATATATGATATACACAACAGTAGTAGTAGTAGCTTTGACAGTCTCATTGTCGCCGAACTTAATTTGATTAACGCAAGCAAAGTGTTGAAGTATTTTGGGGTAAAGGTATGAAATTGAATGTTACAGAATGCGATAGGGTTAAAAAAAAATAGTAGTAGGTGGAATAGGGGTGGGTGGGCGAGACAGTAAATGTCAAAAGCTTGACAATGTTTGGTATAAATGAAATTTGGTTAATATTTTGATATGTGGGTAATCACAATTTAGTAGGGTGATATAAAAATATAATATTTGGACAGAGAAATCAAAAAATGTTAAGGGTGGGCCATCTATTGGTCCGATTTTGTTGTGGTCATTAAAAGGAGAATGCGAATTTTGCTTTTGTTGAGTTCAATAGCCTATTCTTGAACTATTAAAATCGAAGAATTGATCAAATTCTATGCTTGCGAAAAAAACTACCTTCAACTTGATCGAGGTTCGAAACTGCACTGTAGGGGTCGCGAGTTCGGCACTCGACCATATGCACCACCATTGCACTATGAAACGAGTCCGCTTAAACCAAACAGCTTTATTTAATACAAGAATTCTTTCAATTAAGTGTGAAAAATGATTACATTCAAAGGTTGGGAAACCTCAAGCACTTTGCCCACTGTTTCCCGGTCAATTTGGGCGATTTCGTCGCGAATAAGCTGTTTCAAGGGATGAATTGTTTGGGAACTGTCAGCATAAACTTAATCTATCAGTGCGCCTGAGAATGGATAATCAAACGGTTGTTGAATCTTGTGCACAGAAGGCTGATTCTACGCGCGGCGGTATGACAAGTTGCTTTGCACGAGATTGAATCCACCATTGCATGCCCTATACTTCAAACCAATGTGTATAACCAACAAACGTTGAGATGATTGGAGGTGGGGTAACGTCATTGAACGGGATGAGCTCTCGATCCTTGATGGATCCAAGACGGTTGACAGTACAGGTGCAGGCATCTTCTCGGAAGAGCTAACAGCTCAGCTATCGTATTGTCTACCTGACTGGTGTAGCATGTTCCAAGTAGAAATCTACACGGTCTGGCAAGCATCAAAGTTAATTAACGCCTTGGCGGATACCCTGAGGCACATATCGATTTATGTTGACAACCAGGCCGCTATCAAGGCCCTGTCCTCCCACAGCTTCAACAGTAAAATCATACGTAGTGTGGTTGAAGAGCTCTTAACCAGGCTCGGCAGCACTCTATCACACTCATCTGGGTGCCGGGTCGCTTCGCTATCGAAGGAAATGAGATGGCGGATGAGTGTGCTAGGAAAGGATCGGCACTAACATCTCTCAAGCGGTTACTGATATTCATAGATCCCTACAGGATATACTATCATGCCTTGATCAAGCAGGCAGGAAGTGGACAAATGAGTCTGGTTGTACTGTTGTAAGAACACTGTGGCCTTACTATCAACCAAAGAGAACCTCCGAGCTCCTACACTTTAACAAGAAAAGGTTTCTGAGGTTAACTGGAGTTATGACGGGGCCCTGCACCATCGGGCTGATGGCCCATAGGATGCAAGTTCCACACAATGACTTCTGTCGTAGCTGTTAAGACGAGGAGGAATCGGAGAGCATCCAACACGTCCTCTGTGATTGCCCTGCTCTACTCAGTAGGCGAATCCGGTTTCTTCGAAGACATGGGTAGTTTGGCAAAATGTCCTTTGGGGGATCTGGCTCTGTTCGTGGACTCCTCAGGCCTGTATAACCCAACCTTACCAAACCAAACCAACAAATGAGCTCGATCCTCCAGAATGCTAGATCATGAAAGAATAGTTCCGCGAAGAAACGAGTCTGCCTTCCAACAAGTACTGGGATGATTTCTCATCTCTCTAACTATTGTTCATCTAGGACAAAAGTTCAGAAGGGTAGCATTCATCTATTGTGGGCGATAACGCACCCTTGTTTGCATTGGACGCTTTCAGGGGGGTAGTAGAAAAGAGATTAGATAAACACTTTCGGGGGCACTAAAATTTTTATAAAGCATGAAGCATGCGGTAGTCCAAATAAGTTTGGAAATCTAAGATCTAATGTCTTGATAGTACACTGCATTCCTTCAAAATTTAAATTATTGTTAAAAGTACTGTAGAAGATGTGAGATGTTCACTTCGGTTAGTATCATGGTCAGAGTGTCTGGAAGGTACAAGAAAATATAAAGTTTATATTTAACATGATTAAGTCTATGTTAAGAAAAGATGGATTGCCTCTGAACATTGGACCAACTAGGAAAGTATTTAATCTTCAATTGCATAGCAAAACTAATCATATATTGTATTTTTTAAAATCAATTTCTTTCACCCCTTAAGGAACTAACTACTTTTCTTCTTTTAGTTTTACATGTGGCACTTGTGAACATAAGAATATGCAAACTGGTTAAGACTAAAAAAACTGATTGATTGAGTGTACTGGACAAACTGGTAACAAAATCAACAGCAATACGAACAATAATGACTCTTCTTTAGACTTCAACTTCGATCGGATGGGATCGGATTGATGCTTTGGTATTTCAAGATTGCGTAGCTGCGCAGCGCAAACTTAATTTTTCTGGCAACGAATAAATAATTAGCATCTCCACGCTAAGTCGCATGAGTATTTTAAGAAGAATCCAACAAAACATCAAAATACAAAAAATCAATGAGAAAAAAGTACAAAAAATAAAAGAAAATAAAGTAAGAAGAACTTAAAGGCATATTTTGTGTTACGAGTATTTGTGGAGGATGAGAGAGCAGGTCACAGACATATGGTACATACACATAATACAAAAGGTGAAGATACAAAATGTAATGTAAGTTTATGAGAGACGTATGTATGTGCTTCTAATATAGAAGTTAGGAAGAAACACTGCAGCTTAGATGCGCCAACAGATACTGACCTGCAAAAGAAGAAGAACAAGAAGTGGCATAAAGGACATAAAGAAGAAGAAGAAGCAGAGAAATTAATTTTCTTTTTAATTAAAATTTTATGGCAAAAAGAAACAACAACAAAAACTTCTAAGGTCACACAACGATGTTTCATGGTATTAAAAACAGAAAAAAGAAAAAAAAAAAAACAAAATTAAAGAAGAAAATGCCTGACACCAAAAATATTCATAAAGTTGCTGTTGTGCGGGTGGTTACCAACACTCATGAGACTCTTCTACTACTACTAAGACTTTCATAGTATCTTTGTGTTGTTGTGTATGTGTATGTGTGGAACAGTTTTTATTTTAACACTGTTTGCACAATGATAAAAAAATATACAAAAATATTTAATAGATAAAATATATATACAAAAATGGACAGGCTGCCTTGGTTCGTTCTTGGTTTTGTTCGTTGGTTCGTTCATTTGCTGAATACCTCAACTTACTTACTTGGTCCCTCATTTGTTGGATCGTTCAACATTGTGATTTATATGCGACTTATAAAGTGATATAGATACATGTTTATGTACATATGTTTGTATATATAAATACTATTTTACTATATACTAAAACTGCTCTTCATTATCATCGTTTTATATTATGAATTTCGTGGAACTCGCCCTTTAAACTAAAATAGTAGATACATTGAGCCATGGTGGCGTCGGCGGTGAGTGAGCTTATCAAAAGCGTCGTTGGGTTTTCATTGCATTCTCAACAATGTTTTTTTTTGATACTTTTAATCATTGACGACATGCAAAAAAATATAATAAAAATAAATGACAAAAAAAAATGCATGCATTAACTTAAACCAACCAAACTGATTCATAAAACTACTCGTAACCATTTTGTTTATACAAAAAAAGATATCAACTGATAAGAGAGAAAAAATACGATACATAAATCTGGCAGAATAATAAGAAAATAAGAAAAAGTTGTGATAATTTACTTAGGTCGGTCTTTCTCCTTATAAAAGAAAGAAGATTTTTATTCTTAGGTTCACGGTTTAGTTTGGTTTTGTTGAGGTATCTCGCGCTACTTATGTAAACAACAAAACGATGATAAATTGTAAAACGGAAATGAAACACCTACGCAAATAGTGGGAACACAACAACATCCTAATTTAGATAAGAGAAGAAAGAACCATCATTATCATCATACGCAATTCAGTCAGGGAAAACAAAACAACAACAACAACACAAAAGAAAAAAAAAAGAAAGTAACCAATCGTACAAGCAACCAACTAACCAATCTGTAGAACAAACCAAAGCCAATATATTGCATCTCAATGTGGCAGACAGTTGGCGGCTCAAGCTAATTAATGCCGCGGCAATAGCAACATCAGCAGCATCATGCAGACAAACAAATGAATAAATACATCCATCCATCAGATCAGGATGTGTTGGCAGGCAAGCAAGGATGTGACCATGTGAATGGTGAGACACAAACAGCAATGAACTTTTGTGCTCTAGTTTTCCTATTGTTTTATACACCGCGGCCGCGGCTAATAATGTTTGTGTGGTTGAGAAAAGTGCGTCCGTCCTCGTGTATCTATGAGCAAAATACCATGATTGGTTAGGTGATGGTAATGGCAAATGCAATGGTGAAGACTGAAACGGTGGCGGCGACAATGATGATGATGATGATGATGAAACAAGGCTATAAACGCTTTTTGTTTGCACACGCGCAATGTGGTCATAAGACAAAAGACGCTTTTATGGCAGCTCATTACGCCATACACACAAAGACACACACACACACACACACACAATGAGACAAACAAATGTTGTATAGACTGACAAAAGGACTAAGAGAAAATGAAAATCAAGAGGAACAAGAGAGGTAGAGATGTTCAGCAACTGACACAGAAAACCTAAGATAATGCAACCTTCAAATGCAGAGTGTTTTTTCCTCTTTTTGCTATATGACGTCAAAAATTATACCTACACCTAGAATGGAAAATCCTTTTAGCAAAGATACAAAATATGTAAAAAAATTCTATTAAAATTAAAACAGAATTGTTATAGTTATGACTTTAAGTCAATTTGAATATTTTTTATTTATTTATTCAGGTAGGTCTACCATAAAAACGTTGAAAAGTCAAATGAGTAAGCAATGTTTATTTACGAGTATTAAGATAAAAAATATCATTGAGATCGTTCGAGTAGATGATCTTAATGTTTTGCAATATGCTACAAAATGCTAGAAGGTTTTATACTGTAAATATTGAGGTCAAAGAATTTAATTAATTTCAGAAGTTGTAAAAATGAGATGTGAGATATGAATGCTTTGACTCCATTTGTATGCCGTTATAGGAGTGAGTTAGTGTAATTCAAAAGTCTTCCAAATGATATGTATAGCTGAAATTTATCTATAAAAAGAGTTCGCAACAAATAGTTAAAACAGTCATTTAATAAGCAAATTAACAGGAAATGGAAGAAGATTTTGTACTTTGATTTTAGGAGTCCAAGATATAGTATGATATATGATAATATATGAATAAATTAACAGATGGTAAGAGATATAAAGATGTTCAATAAATTTTATGAGTCCGAGCTGGTTTAAGGTATTTTTAATAAATGGGGAAGAGAGATCTTTTAAACTTAGGATATGTCAATAAAGAAATTAATAACTTAGTATGTGGCATAAGTCGATAATTGTAATGACAAAAAGTGTGACTGAGACTGCTGCTTTCAAAAAATCTGCAGTTACAGTCGCAGGCAAACCTGAAAACTGCGTAGCACCGCCCAGTCGCCAGTTTCGGGATTTTCCAACTTGCTACAATAAACTGTCGTCGGCGACTGTTTAAAACTGTTGCTTCTGCTGTTTAGACTTCTTTTTTAGATGTTGTTGCAACTGCTGATTTTTTCAAAGCACTAGTCGAAGCAACAGTTTGGTTTTAAATTTTGAAAACTGTCAATGCTCAGTTAATCAATTTTTTTTTTTTTGCTACTATGACGGTAGCAATTTAGACACTGTTGAGATACTTGTTGATGATCTTATTATTTAGCAAAAGAACATGAAATGTCAGACGATGGTTTTGTATTAAAAGTACTGATGTCAATATTGCCATATGAATGACAAGAAATTATTAATTTCAAAATGACAAATATTAAACAATTAATCAGCTAGTGGACTAAATTTTGCATCTACATATGTATGAGGAAAAAAAGTATCCTTAAAGCATTGAACAACATGATACGTATATATAAATTATTGCTCTCTAGTCGTCTATTTCCTCAGACAATGAAGAAACTTATTCTCGAAAATTAAAATAAATGGAACTTCACGTTGTTTTTATGAATCTATTTTCGTTATTCCGTCTATTTTTCTTACCATGTTTAAAAACCGAAATATAAAAAAATATATATTGTTAGGGATTTCTTATCTAAAACATGTATGTATAGCATATTGTTACGACCAACCAAATCTTAGCAATCGGCAACTGTTCCAAAGGTGCTGATATCTATCATGTGTGCCCATTGAAAGTTTCAGATAGATGGAAAGAACAAGACGAGGAAGAAGAAGTAGAAAAAAGTGGATGATCTGAAGAAATAGCGAAAGATAATACGACGATTGAAAAATTGACTTATTTTGGAGACCCATAAGAATGGTTCCAGTAGAAGAAGATTTGAAATCAGTACGTGTGAAGTGGAATTGTGATTTTGTTAGTGATCTCGTGTATTTTGTATGTGTAACGTAAGCTATGCTGACGAAGAACTTCCTTATAAATAACAAATAAAAAAATATTTGCGCTTGATCTATCACATTTGCGACAATATTATATCCTAGATTTCCATTCTTAAACTCATTTCTAATAACGAAAATAATAAATAAATTTATGTAATTTAATGTGTCATTCCTAAAGGAAATTTAATAAATGTTTTAAAAGTTCATACTAAAAACAAAGGAAATAAAAGGGTGAATCTAATAATTTAGTATATCTATGACCAGACTATAAGGGCATGAATAATTGAGATCTGAACATGTCAGTGAATTCTATTGTTTTTTACATACCACGGATGGACTATCAACTAATCAAAGTGAAACTTTAGATTGGAATCTCTAAAATATCACAATGATAGAGTGCGAAGCGTAACACCACATCTGTATTCCATAACATCGAAATCATTCTCCTTCTATTGATATTAAAATACTAACGCTTGCGCTTGTTATGAACGTGCAAGGTCAGTCTTCTATACACTGTCAGCTTCACATACAATACAAAGCGTTGTTGCATTAAAATTAGAGATGAAACGGATATTTGTTTTGCCGGATATCCGGCCGAAAATAGCCGATTGTTGCATCTTACCAACAACAAACAAATTTAAAGTTAACCACAAATAAAGCTTCAACTATTCTTTCAATTGCTTCTTATTATTTCATCAGTCCCTTAAGTGGACATGAATTCCTAAATTATAAACAACGATTAAGCTATCCTTTCATCGGTTACCTAAGTGCATTAAATTGTTTTGAATATACAATAAAAATAACGAAAATTGGGTAAATTGAGTTAGAATATTTTTATTATTCAGCGAATGATGATTGTTTTCAGTCTCACGATAAAGAAAAGAACACGATTGCAACGGAGATTGATTTTTATCTGAATTCAGTGCGCATTGGCCATGATCGAGATCCTTATATTTGATGGTCAGCTAATACTGAAAAATATCCAAACTTATTAAAGTTTGCAAGAATAAATCTTTCAGAGTCCTGCAGCAGCGTATACAGCGATTGACTTTTTTTTGGAAGCAAGTCTTGTATACGAAGACAAACGAAACCGTTTGTTGCCTCTTAATACAGAGAAATTGGTATTCACACATCATAATTTACCCTGAGTACAGTACGAGTAATAATTTTTATTTATTGTGTAATTTTTTATTTGTTATGCAAATTAAATAAAGCGCCTCTAAAAATTAAAAGTCGTTTTTTTTTAAATCCGATAACCGGCCGCATACTTGTTGACTATCCGGTATCCGTCCGGATATTAAATTAAGGCCGGTTAGGCCGGATACAGTATAGTTGACGGATATCCGTTTTATCTCTAATTAAAATATACCATGTACATCCTTTTTATAAAGAAAATAATAATTTATTACTACCATTAGAACTTTATTACCATTCAATAACAGATATCCAATATATGAACAAAAATTTCATTCGAAAATATTATAAATATTATGAAAAACATTTGTAATAATAAATTAAATTTGTTACAAGGTGATACCACAGTATGCGACAATAATTGAACCAAATCGATTACAAATGTCACTATTATGTATTTTTATAATTTATTTATATAAAACCCAAGTGAGATATACAATATTCAATCTGAATCACTTAGTATCAGTATGAAGTATAATATGAACAACTCACGCGCAACAGCATAAGCTGAATCGAGTTAAGTTCAGCTAGAAAAAAAAACCGAATCTGGGAGCGTTTCATCTACGGTCAATGGTTAAAGCAACAACATTTTCACTCGTTTTACAAATAACATTTTAAATTGATTTGTTTGCTGGAAATATTAGAGTATATTGTCTGAAATTCGCCAAATAATTAAATAATCACTAATGAGTATCGATAATTGGGTTAAAGCTAAAATACTCTCTCTGTCTCCTGTAGTATTTGTATTTGTATCTGTTACCGTTGTTGCAGCAACACCCAGGGTGCCCCTCTTCCCATCTATCTTGTTAGTTCAGTTCATCATTCAAAGTATTTTAATTTGTGTGAAAATATTAAACAAACATCAAAATCAATAAACAAATAGCAATAAATAAAAATAAATATTATAAACATTATAGGAGTATATCAGTGTCAGTATCAGTGTTGCTTTGAGTTGAGTTACGTTTCGTAGCTCTTTAGGTCGTCGTGCTCGTATTTTTTTTTTTTTTTTTTAAATAATACATATATGTATATATAAATTTTGAAATTCATTGAAAAATAGACAAAAGATACGCATGCGCATGCGTCACAATTTACGTAAATAATTAAAGATTTAATATTGTTGTTTTCTTTTTCTAAGCATGTATTTTCTTTTGTTCATTCTTTAGGGCGCCTCCAATAAAGATGGTAAATGTATTTCAGATTCAGTTAATTAAAAGAAATATAATATAAGCATAAATATTGTATGTATAAATAATAAGACAACAAAAAGAAAAACTATAATTGGCTTAGATAAAGTACAGCAAGCACTTGACTGCTATGATGCAGCACTACACTCATACACCTAATGTCTTCATTTATGTCTGTATCTGTATAGCATTAAGTATATATTTATCTACGTACAATGTTTGTAGATATCTTTTGTATAACTTGTAAGCGTCAGCGGAAGATTTTAAATAAATAACTGAACAAGCAAGCGAGCGCTTATACATTCATGGATGATTATAAAATGCCAAAAGATAAATAAATTTATTCTTCATTCAGTCAGTCTGTCAGTTAATTAGTGGGCTAGTAAGTCATTGAGTAAATCATTTTGTCAGTGTCATGTGCTTACATCTGTCTGTCTTTCACTTACTCACTCGCTTTCCAACAAACAAATATTAATAATAATGATCCACTTGAGTTGCCTCCAAAAAAGAAACAAAACAAAAAAATATTCTATGTATTTAAGTTTATTAGAAGTGCACACACATAGTAGATAGATAGATATGTAGATATACTATCTATGTACATAGACAAACATATACACACTTCTTTTTTTTTCAACTATATAAATGAATTTGCATTTGGATACATCAACATCAACACAACAAAACACAATTCAACACTCATTCATTCATTCATTCATTCAATGATTTATTTAGTCTTTTGTACATAATAAATATTTACTTGTTTAACTATTTATTAAATTATTCGGCTTCAACACAAATATATTGTAAATAAAAAAGAGAGCGCCAAAAATAAATCAAAACACAAGAAAATTCTTATATGTAAATAAAAATATAAACATTTACATACTTGTACATAAAAATAGATAAGTTTTGTTCTAAAAATAGAATAGGAAAAGCCGACGGTCATTAGAATAGTGAAAATTGATATTATCATGGATTGGAGGAGAAGGATATTTTTCCTGAATTTTAATCACTCATAAATTTGATCTGGAAAGAAAAGCGTGATCATATTAAGAAGATCTTTTGAATATCAAAAAATATTATTGTTTTACAAGAAAAGTAGGCACATTGCTCACTAGGATTTAAAAATATTAAGATGAAATTAAACCCAAGGATTGCTGCTTCCTCACTACTGCTCAGTTCTTACAGCCGAAGCCATTGCGATGTTAAAAGCTATTCACTTAGCGCAAGCAAATAAAGAGAATTTTTAGGAGTTCACAATTTATACAATAATCTTCTTTACGAACTTTGCAACCTCTTCATCAAACACCGGAATAAAATATACTAGGTTCCTGGTCATGTGGGAATAGATGGTAATGAGAACGTTGATGCTGCAGCAAAGAATACATGTCCCAAGCGTTGTGCGCAACATTTGGAATAATAAGAGATATGCAACTAACTCAATGACGACCATATAACCACTAGTAATGTAACTATTATCAATTTTTAGACATTACAATGCGATGCGAATGTCGGGAAATATTCGAAACATCACAGGTACACTAGCATGAATTTATGCGATTATTCGCAATATCAGTAATAACCACTGGTAGTACAAAACATCTAATTCTTTCATCTACTTCACTGACTCTTGAGATCGTCGAATTGATTCAATTTTTTTCCCATTGAGAACGGGACAACATCTCCTTGTCCTTTCTATGCTAATAATTTGTCAAACTAACACCTTTTGAATATTTTTACGAAACTTGACAGCATTAGAACACAATCCATCCCTCGAAAATGACTATAAAATATCATCTTTCATTAAGTCTTGGATTCATAAAAATTAAATTTAATCCTTCTATTTATAAGATGATCCAAAGGCCTCTTAAAACTTAAATTAGATAACGTATTATACTGAATAACCCGCTATTTCCGTAGATGCCACTTTTGAAGCTGTCATTTTTCGACGTTTGACAAGTAGAAACTACGCCATTAATAAAAATGGAACGATACACGCTTCAACAACGCATTGAATATCAAAATAACACCTATTATTGGAAAACCCTGTATTATAAGTAACTATAAATATTTATAACCCTAACCTGTAAATAAACATTAAATCAAATATTCTATGTTGTAAGATAAACTTATGACTGAAAACTATTAAATAAAGACGGTCCATTGAACTTACTATGTCTCCAAAGTACGTTTGTTTAAATATTTATACCTACACCTATAATAAAACAGCCTTTTTCAAGGATTATTACGGGACCAATAACATAATCATATACTTAATTAAGTGATCTCGAAAAATTCCTAAAAAATAACTTAATTTGAATTTCGATATTAATATTTTGATTTCTTAGAAACAGGAACAATTTATAGATCGATGTCTGGTATGATGAATTTCGATGGAATTGTTAGAGAATATTAGAAAATATGATCTTCATCATTAAGATCTATTCGTATAATTAAATCGTTGACCTTGTCAGTTTGTTTTTTGTTTGAACAAGTATCAATTAAAATGTACTCATACCATTCAAAATCAAATTACTGAAACACAAGAATCCATTTTGGTAGTACAGCATAGACTTCATTTCATAAAAATTGACCCACAAAATATTAATTAATTTATAATTCAAAAAATTAATAATGCGTTTTTTCCAACATATGTCATAATAAACCATACAAAAATAAATGAAATACCTTAAGAAAAACATTTTGTCGCTTCTAAGACCATTTCAGACAATAGTAGTCCTTGGCCGAACGTGTTAAGGCGCACAAATATACGTGAGAGATCGCGACACCGATTTTACAAGTTTTTTTTTTTTTTTTTTATTATTATAATTGTTTTTTTATCTATCTATATAAAATCGTAAGTTTTTTTTTGTGTCTGTGCAGACTAATCTCAGAAACGGCTTACCTATTTAAATGCGGTTTTGACTGGTGTATTTAAGCAAACTTCGTGTAGCATTTAGCGTTTATTTTATCGAAATCGACCGACTAAATCAAAAGATATTCATATTTTTAATTCTGTTGCCTACTTTTTGGTTGATTTTCGAATGTTTTCCTCTTTTGCAGCGCAGCAACATTAAACAGCTTATGATTAGGAAAAAATTTATCTAAATACACGCAATTACAAATATATTTCGTATACCCCACGATTACGAAGTCATGAACATAGCTAGTATTACCTAAAATTTGAACTAGTCTAAGTTTGTAAAGTACTTATACAACTTTTATGATTTGACCTTGTGTAACAAAAAGTATTTATGGAAATTTGAAACAAATTCGAATACAATGAACGATTCTCTCCATATACATATATTGAAGCTTAAGATTATTCTTATTATTATTGCCAATGGATCAATATTTCTTTTTTGAAACTAAAACTTCAAATAATTTTATTAATTAAAAAAGATATAAAACCAGATTTGTTAGAACTTTACTCAGTAAAAAGGACCAATAATCGATATAGATCAATACATATATTTTGTTAGACACAAACTCTTTTGAATTAGTCAAAATTTTAATCACAAGTATTCAGGAGTATTTTATGATAATATTTGTTTTATAACTCGTGTATTAGTGTAAGGAATCTTCTTCCAGAATATCACGTATTTCATTCATAGAAACAACCTTCGTCAAATACTTATAACATAAGAGTAAATCCATTTGAAACGTTAATATTGTTATCTTTATTTGGAGGATTATAAATACAATACTTTCAATAGAATCGAAAATATCTACAAATCCTAGACATTTTTTTTAGATGAAAAGAAGATTGAATGTTAATTGATAAGATAAGGGAAACTATGATACATGAACATGTTATATTGATATAATGTTGTAGTTAAAACTAAGTTCAATTGGATTGTAGCAATTATTATTAGAAAAACTATTTTATTTTATAAAGATAGAAATGGTTATTAATCAATAAACTTTTCCAGAAGAGTTCTACCAATTCCGGAACATTTTAATTTTTTTTTTTTACCATCAGAACTAAATGGACACACATAATAAGAAATAACATCACAATGAAAGATGACAAATCAACTATTCTTAAGGAAACCTGAAAGTTAGTTCTAGGGGGTGACTCCTCTTGAGTCGGCGTAAGTTGTTACCAATGGCAAGTAGGCCTGAGGCGAGATCATTAGGGTGTATGTACTTTAAGACGGAATACATATTTTCTGATTTATCTTCCAATTTCTTGTTTGATCCATGGGACATGAAGATCTATATGTATTTCTGACATACTATTCAGTGGAGAAGCTTTGATTACAATCTTTGGAGTATCTCAATATTAGAATTTGAAGCAGAACCCCACAGATGTATTCCATACGTCCATAAGGGCTTCAAAATTGTCTTGTATAGCAGTATTTTGTTGTGCAGAGACAATTTTAAAAAAATTTTGACTCAATTTCAGTCTATGGAAGCTGTCAAATATTAAACATTTCAGCTTGCGTCTTGAAATTTGTCGTATCATTGAAGCTGTCCGTATTAAGAGCATTTACTATATGTTCATTTCATTTGAACGGGGTCCACAGAGAAAAGTTTATGAAGTAAAAGCTTCCATAGCAAAAATTCATCAATGTTGATGACCATAACTGGACAAAATTACATCAATGTTAATGTCTAATTAAGGCAGCTTTTACTGTATGAACATTCTCTTTATTATAATTTTTCTTCTAATTGTATTGTATTTCATATCAATAACGATAGTTGAATTTAAAGGCTGGAAACTACGTAACCCATCAAAATATATCCAAAAACTATACAGAGAATATATATTCTGATGTAAATAATTATTAATATTCATTAGCACAAAGAGTATTCCGAAAGCAAACAGGATATAAGTGTTTCTATGTGACTTCAAATCACACAGAAAAACTAATGAAATTTTGCAATTTCTATTTCATATAAAAAATATTCTTATTAAAAGAATTTTCATTCACAAAACTATTTACAATATAAGTGTGTATTGTATTTAGGAACATGAACTAGTAATTAACACAGTGGGATTTCCCATTTGCCTTTTTTCGTTCGTTAAAAGGAAATTACAAATTAGTCGAAATGTTTGTCAGGTAAAATGTTCATTGATAAATTGCAAAAGATAGTACTTGTACTTGCAACAAACACAACCGAGTGCACTACATTAAATTGCAGGCAATAAAAATTATGGCCAAAAAAGGACATGAAGATACAAAGAAAATAGTAGTACGTATGTATGTAAGTACTGTGAGTAAATTGTTGTGAAAGGGTTAAAACTGATTTTAAGTGTAAATAAACGAAGGCGTCAAGGAAAATTTTTTTTTTAGTTATTATTTTATGTGTTGTTTTTGTTGTTAAGCATTTATGACACAAATTAAATTTCACTTAATCACATTTGTGCCATAAAAACTGGCGCGACAAATGGATGATGATGAACAACCGAATGAATGAATGAACGAACGAACATACGAACATACGAACGAGTGAAAGAATGATAGATGCAGATACTAGGAACCAACCATCATCAATTAAAACCAACCATAAATACTTACAAGGTAAAACACTTTTTTCTTTTTGTATCTTTTTCTATTAAAATATTATTAAAAAATCTACTCCAAGGTAATCCATAGAAATTGATCTTATTGATGAATGTGACATGACAAGGAGGTCGTCGAACGTTGAATGAATCCATGAAAAATTGAAAGAATTGGAGCCGAAACCAGAAGTAGTGATAAATCCGAACACGGCGTTGTAGTAAATATTATTATATTCCAAAACTGTGTAGTCAATGGTATTGTAGTAAATTTACCATTTCGATTCTATTGAATTCTAAGTATTTTCTTTTCTTTTTCGTTGCGAACGTTTTTGCGATTGCGTTTTCGTACTTTTCGAACGGAGACAGACGACGAATGTGAATGAATGAATGTGACATTGGCGTACCTTAACCTCAAACGTGCATTCGAAATGAATACAAAAACAACAAAAAACCAACAAGAAGAAAGAAAAACAACAAAAAAAAAACAAAAACACAAAAAGATATACTACTAGTAGCATAACGTAAGGGAGAAGAAATAAAAGAAGATACACAGTAGTAGCAACAACAACAACATCCATAGTATTCGTAGTGTGTGACAGTAGTGAGAATGAAGGAAGCTTTCAAAAATACAAAAAAAAAACGAATTTAATAATGTCTCCATTCATTTGAGTTTTCTTTTTGTATCTTTTTCAATTTTACAGTGCAGAATTTGTTATTGCTTTTCATGTCTTTCATTCTATAGGGCGCGCATTTTCATTCGGTTTTTTTTTGTGAGTCGAGTTGTCGTCTTCTTTTACTTTTGCCTCTATGTTTTGTGTCAAAAATCATCATCATCATCATCATCATTGCCATCGTCGTTGCTTTTATGGTTCGTTCATTTGTCTGTCTGTCTTCCTTTCATTTTTGTGATTTGGTTCTCTGTGCAAATATAATGGCGACTATACGATGACAATGATGAAGATAGGGGAATTAAGGGAAGTTGTTCATTCGTTTTCAATATGACTTCGTTTGATTCCGTCAAAATTCCGGCAGCACAGAGAGAACAATTTACGAACGAACATTTATTGATTGCTGGCATTAGAGAAAATCGTTATATTTTTCTGTATGATGGCGTCGGTCTCAATCAGAATTCAAAAATTAAAGAAAAAAAAGAAATTGAGTAGGAAAAAAAATATCTGCTATAAGTTTCAAGTCCGTCATCTTTGGGTTTGTATTGGATTCACATGTATAGAGTATCTATGTGTGTTGTGTATGTGGAGTATCTGTGTGTGTTGAGTGTCGCGCAGCTGTCGCTTTTACTTATTTGTTGTGTTGTATCTCCCCAAAAGACAATCGGCCATACTCACTCAGTCAAAGCTCGTTATCACACACTCTCATCATTCCTCCTTTCTCTCTATCTTTCTCATTTTGTCAGTTTGAAGGGCGTTCCTATTCATCATGCTCCACCCATTTGACCATTGTCGTCTTGGCAACCAAAGCTATTAAAGCATTGGTGTGCTCTGTTGAGATACTGAGAGTTTTGCTTATTGTATGACAGCCAATGCGCTTGCGCTCTGCCAGGTAGTGACAAGCGACAAAACGAGTTTCTCAACATACAATATTATAGAAGTTGTAATTGTATGTGTGTTCATGTGTGTGTACATAAGAGAGTCAACGACTGCGATTGGTAGTGGTGGTGGTGTGGTAATGGTGGTGAGGTATAGGCAAGGTGGTGGTTCCTTGTTCGATAAGATCTTCTTGTACAGTAGACAGATACATAGACACATTCAATGGATTATTATTACCCAGAGAGCATAGCATAGTGTAGTGTAGTGTGGCAAGTGTGTGCGTGAGTATCTGAAGGAGCAACGGAGACAACAGCACAAACGGTGGATGTGGCAGATACCACAGTGGCGGCAGCAGCAGCAGCAGATACAAAAGCATAGGTAGAGAGTACAACAAAACGTGAAACAACCAACAAACGTAGCACAGACAATACACAAACTACAGTCACCGACAACGGCAACGGAGCGGCAGCGTTAAACGAATGAACGAAAGTACAGCGGGCATCGGCACCGTTGCTTGTATCTTTTTACCATCAACACAGTGCGTTCGTTTAGTCGGTTGGTCGGTTTGGCCTCAGCCTCTGCTGTCTGTCTGTCTGTTTGACAGTCTTAACGCAGCGCAGCAGCAGCAGTGGCAGCAAGCAGCGCAGGGTACTTGAGCGCGGCTCGAATAATATTTGTTAGCAAGCCAAATAGTAAGCAAGCGTTCCCCTCTGCAAACAGTCACATTCAAGAGCTCAAGCCAAAGAGTACTCGAACCGTTTGCACCGGACGAAGAAGCTTAAAAACCTGACCAACACACAAAAGCAAAACCGTGAATCTAAAAAATAAAATAACAACACAAAAAGATACACACAAGAACAACTAAAACGCGCGCGCGTTACCGAAATTAAAATAAAGTCATCAAACAATTTTAATTCTTTATAATCGGTTAATGTCGGTGGCACATACAAATAAATTACAATAAGATTTGCTGTCAACTCAACAAACCGAAAATAATAAGAATTCTTTGAAGTTGGAGGAGAAAAAGAAAGTGACCAACAAACAACAAAGTGGTGACAGAAGTTTATGAATAAAAAAAATAAATCCCAAAAATCTATAAATCAACAATCAACAAATTAATGAAACAATTTACAGTGGTGTAAGAGTGCAGTGTCAAGTGCTCCCCCCATTAAAAGAAAATTGTAATCTTGGCCTAAGCAAAACAGAAAACCCAAATCAAGTGCAAGGCCAAGTCATTTAAATAATGTGCAAAAGAAAGGCTCACTCACATTATCATCAATACAATCAAATCAATTTGCAAGACAACAAAAGAAATTAAGAATAATCCAAAAAATTTAAGCAAAAGTGATAAGTTGAGACTGCCCTCTAGCAATCTCAACCGTCGTGTAATTTTGATTAAAAACAAGTAACTTTTTATTGACGTATAGAATTCTTTTTGGTTTATTGATTCTTTTGTACGTTCTCGTTCACTCGATTTTTCTTTTTTATTTTCGTCCGGAATTCCTCTCGCCCGAAAGTGTACGACGAAACAGCCGCCAACATAACGGCGCAACTATTAAACAGTTTCCTGAAGGGATCACCCCACCAGACGACGATTGACATCATGCAAAAGCTCTACTCAGAGCCGCCTCCTAGCGGAGGTGGCGGCGGCCCCGTTAGCATGACAAGTGCCGGCGGTGGTTCAAGCGGAGGAGGTGGCAATTCAGCTGGTGGTGGTGGTAGTACGAGTAGTGCAAATCCCAATCCAACATCTAATGGCGGTGGAAGTATGAGTCCATTAGCACGTTCTGCTTACACAATGAACAGCATGGGTATGCCCGTCGGTGGCATGTCATCGGTTTCGCCACAAGCAGCTGCCACTTTTGGTTCAAGCGTTTTGGAATCAGCTGCCGCTGTTGCTAGCATGGGTGGCAGTATGGGAGCTGCAGCAGCTATGAATTCAATGGCTGGAAATTGTATGACACCAAGTTCAATGAGTTATGCCTCAATGGGTTCACCCCTAGGACAGATGGGACAATGTATGGGTGGCGGTATGTCCACAATGGCCGCAATGGGAGGCTACTCCACCATGGCTGCAGCCGCTAGTGCACGTGATTTGGACGCTGGTTCGCCCAATTCATTGAATCGTGCCCGCGTCGAGAAACCAACGACATATCGCCGTAGCTATACACATGCTAAGCCTCCCTATTCGTATATCTCACTGATAACAATGGCCATACAAAATAATCCCACACGTATGCTGACACTCTCCGAGATCTACCAATTCATAATGGATTTGTTTCCGTTCTATAGACAAAACCAGCAGCGCTGGCAGAATTCTATACGACACTCGTTGTCCTTCAACGATTGTTTCGTGAAGATACCACGTACACCGGACAAGCCTGGCAAGGGGTCATTTTGGACTTTACATCCGGACTCTGGCAATATGTTTGAGAATGGTTGCTATTTGCGTCGTCAGAAACGTTTTAAGGATGAGAAAAAGGAGGCAATACGACAACTGCACAAAAGTCCATCACACAGCAGTCTCGAAGCGACAAGCCCTGGCAAGAAAGATCATGAAGATTCACATCATCATCATCACCATCTCAGTCGACTGGAACAGCACCATCATCATCACAAAGATAGTGGTAGCGGCCCAGTGGGTGGCGGTGCAAACAGTGTCTTGAGTGCGCACAGCAAGGATGCTGAAGCTTTAGCAATGCTGCATGCCAATGCGGAGCTGTGTCTCGGTCAACAGCCACAACATGTGCCCACGCATCATCATCAGCACCATCACCAGCTGCAACAGGAAGAACTTTCAGCAATGATGGCAAATCGGTGCCACCCGTCGCTGATCAGTGATTATCATTCGTCGATGCATCCACTAAAGCAGGAGCCCTCCGGCTATACGCCATCCAGCCATCCGTTCTCGATCAATCGCCTGCTGCCGACGGAATCGAAGGCCGACATTAAGATGTATGACATGAGCCAATATGCTGGTTATAATGCGCTCAGTCCATTGACAAATTCACATGCTGCCTTAGGCCAAGACTCGTACTATCAGAGTTTGGGTTATCACGCGCCAGCCGGAACCACGAGCTTGTGACATCACCAGTACCCACTGGCTTAAGGGCGAGCGGACCAGATGCTGCGCAGTTCTAATGCGACTACAAGCAGCATCTTTGGTACGACGGCAAACAGTCATCATGGGCATCATCATCACCACCACCATCATCATCACCAACATGGTAGCAGCGGTAGTAGTCATCATCACCATCAAGATGCTGCATCTTCAAGTGCTGCTGCGACAACCGGCGGCACTCAACAGCAACAACAACAATCTCAACAACAGCAACAACAACAGCAGTCAACGCAACAGCAACAGGATGCAGCAGCTCAACAACAGCAAAGAAAAGCCTACCTTAAAAGTCATTCCGCTGCAGCAGTAGCAGCTTCCTCCTCTGTTCAATCGGCGGCAGTTGCAGCTGCCGCTGCTGCCAACTACACGCAAAAGCTTGCAGCGCACCAGCAACAATTGTTGCAAAGTCAATTGACACCGGAACTGCAAGAAGATTCCTCGAACATTACCTCCGATCTGAATGAGGAGCAACTGCAACAAGCACATCAGCAACAACAACAGCTCTACAATAACTATCAGCAATATGCGGCGGCAGCCTCTTATCGTAACTGGAACCACAGTCTGACCCTGAATGGTGCGGCGGCACTGCAAAATCTACTATAGCAGCAACAATACTAAACAAGGACATGCATTGTCTGTTGTATGCATGTCTGTCTGGTAGTAGGGGCGGCATTATAATCATCATCAAAGTGTTCCAATTAGCATTGTGCTGCATCAATCAGTGCGGTGTGTAAGAGTCGGCGTCGGCGACAAGAAATTTGTTGTTAGATGCACAGCGCGTGCATGGCCGGCGGTCGCAGCCTTTTAGCACCTCAAACACACTTGCTAAATCGGTCTGGGTCATGGGATCCTTTGCTCCTGCACTTCTTCTATCTATCTATAACTTACACTAACTAAATTGCATGTGTTTGACACCTTCACGCTTCGCTGTTATATTGTGTTTGTGAGTGTGCGCGTGTATGTTGCATCCATTCAAATCTTCAAATGGTTGCCACAAATCTCAAAGAAGTGCCGCTTAAACTCAACTCAACTCAACTCAACTCAACTGAACTCAACTCAACTCAACACTTTTCTTGTAAATAGTTTCGTCTTTTTATTAATTCTTTTCTTTTTTATTTGGAATTTTTCAGTTCTCTCCTATAAATTTGTATGTATCTCATTTGAGTTGAGCAAATGCAGGGGTATCTGCATTAAAAAGCACTCCTCCCACACCCTCCCTCTACTGGGGCTGCAATCAAAAGTGATGTAGTTTTTAAGGCAAAAAAAAATATATATATATATATATACATATATGAAATTTAAAAGAAATATAAATTATGTAATAAAAATTTCCAAAATTTTCTAATAAGCGAAATCAAATCAAAGTAACTTAGCATGCGCATCTGTTGATTCAGATATTTTTTAAATAATTTTTTAAGTGGGTTTTATAAATATAATTCTAATTATAATTTTTTAAAATAAATTAGAATTTCTTTTTTATTTTTTTCTTTAATATTTTTTTTTTTTAATTTTTTTTATCATTTTCTTTCATGCATTTTATGCCGAAAATTCCGTGCCATTTGTTCCAATTTTTTCAAAATAATAATCTGATTGAAAAAC
This sequence comes from Amiota communis, assembly GCA_037043315.1. Taxonomy (NCBI): domain Eukaryota; kingdom Metazoa; phylum Arthropoda; class Insecta; order Diptera; family Drosophilidae; genus Amiota; species Amiota communis. Next base: position 78,999 of record JBAMAV010000823.1, on the reverse strand, counting down.
CATAAGAAAATGCAGAGAAAACTAAACACAAAAAAAAAAAAAAACCCGTAACAATCAATAACTTGTACTAAAAATAAATAAAAAATTTAAGAATAATCTGTTATTAATTTTAAGCATTTTAAATGTTATTTTTTTTTAAATTTAAACAAAAGAAATAAAATTAATATTTAAAAATATACAGACATATATTTCCTTGTGTAAACTTAAATTAAACAACTAACAACATTAGAAGAAGTTTATTTAAAAAAAAAAAGACAGATGGGTGTTTGGTTGTGCAACTGGTATGTGCAATTCACAATAACAATTGAAATTCAAATATTCAAAATTCATTTGGCAAACAAAATTCGAATTTGTTTTTACTCTATTTAAATATTGTTCTAAAGCAATCGAATTCGAATCGAAAATGTTCACAAAGAAAATTATAAATCATAAAAAATAAATTATAAATAAATTTTCAGAAAAACAAAGGCAATTTCAATTTCTTAATTTACTGCTAACAATAAATTTTTTATTTTTTTTTTTAAATAATTTTATTCTTAATTTCTTTTCTTCTTAAACAAAAACATCGAATTCGATTAAGCTTATAATTTTGTACAAAAGAATTAAGAAAATAAAGAATAAATTTTAATAAATTGTAAAATTGTTTTGTAATGAAATATAATAATAAAAAATATATATACATATATATATTAAAAAATAATTATTAAAAAAAATTTCAAGCAAATTGTATGAAAATAACAGCACTTTAAATAATAAAATATTGTATAGCTTATAAATAAATAAATAAATAAAATAAAAAATATGAAAAGAAATAAAAAAATTGCAATTATATTATTATAAAATAAAATAATTTAATTATAAAATTTTATTATTGCGTATGCATAACAATTTTTATATTAGAGCTAAGCTAATTAATTAATTAATAAATTAATTAAAAATTGAAAAACAAAAACTTATATAAGAAAAAAAAATAATTAGTTTAAAATAGTTTAAATAAAATTAATAAAACAAAAAAACAATTCAAAAAATAAATAAATAAATAAAAAAAAATATAAAACAAAAAAACAAATGCAAATTTTCAACTAAACACAAATTTATGAAATTAAGCAGCAGATGATGAAGAGAAAAAGGAATCAAAATTAATTTTATTTAAGTTGTTATTACACACACACACACACACACACACACATAACCAGTCATCATTACCAAGTGTGATCAGGAGGCAATGTGAATTATAGTATAAAAACATGCTCCCAGCACAGGATGATCATTACTTATATGTTGTACTATGATGTGCATTTTATGTAAAATACTACCATCTATATATAGTTCATAAATAAATGTCAGATAACAAAACTAAAAAGATGAAAAAACAAACAAAAATCCTTAATTCTAGTTAAAATTTAATAATAAATGAAAATGAAATTGAAAACAAAAAACCACAATATGTTTCAACAAATATAAAAGAAAACTCTTTTATTGCTTTTCTCACAGCAAAAGAATTTAATAAAAATATTGTAGCTGGGAAGGTAAATAAGTGTAGGTAATAGTTAAAATATTGTATCTATTTCTCGATATTTGCTTAAGCAACTGACCTCCACAAGCGTTTCTGCATTGCTTGCGTCGTCTTTATAAATAAAACACACACAAACTGCTGATAAAGTCCCTCACCACCATCACCATCACCGTCATCAACATCATCATCGTCAAAGTTAAAGTCACAAAAATTCAAACGAAACGAATTGAATTGATTGCCTTTGAGTGAATATCATGCATTTTGAGATCGCTTTCGATTATCTTATCTAGTCATATACACATATATTATAAGTGAGTATATCATGCCAGGCCAGGCCATCAAAATGATAGATAACTTTATCATGAGCTCATAAATTGCAATGAGTATGGTACAAGGCATATATCATGGGCCTAAGCAAACACAATGAACCTTTCCCAAATGCAATTTCAATGCATTTTTTGTATTCTATCTAATTCTATCTGTTTTTGTTCCTGCTATTAAAGTTTTTTCCAACAACAACAGCAACAACACTAACCCATTCATTCGCTTTGACTTTAGTATGTTATCTGGTACTTTTAACAAATACAAAACTTCATCAAACTGACATGTGTCTGTTTCCCTTCTGCTGACTGTTCTCTCATGTTCTATAACTCAGATGACATCGGAAAGAACAAGAAAACTCCACAACAAAAAATTATCTTTGTGATTCACTGGAAAAATACTAATATATAACAAATACCATATATAGAAAGTAGTATATAATATAATGGTTAGTTAAGCTGACTGACAAGCCAGTGATAAATATTGAGTTAAAAAAAAAACCCCGCGACTACGACAACGAAAAGATATTAGTTCTGAATAAATTGAGAACTAACACAACTGAGAAAAGTATCGGAATGCACAGACAATCATCACCATTGGACTTGTTCAGTTCAGTTTATTTACCAAGCTGTTGTCATTTTAATTAAGTATCTCCTAACTTTTTCAGGTTGTTTTTTATTTTTTTACTCGCACCTCATTACAGAGAGTTGGTGGCACTTAGGTTGGGCCTAAGCCAAGTGGGAAGTGTTGAATTCATTATTTCCATAGGAAAAATTCTCGCATGATTACGATACGAACGAACAAGTACCTCTAATTATAAATAAAGATAGTGCAATAGTTTAGGGGTTACCGATTAATTCTATTGCGATTTATTTATGAAAGATTTATAGTAGTCAATAGTTTTCTTTGTTTATGGAAAGTTCTTTAGGAAGTCCAAATGAGATAGTAAGAAATATTATACTCATAGTAGATAGAAGCAATCAATAAATAATGAAATGGTTCCAATAAACCAATGAAGAATGAATGAACTCCAAAACTGAAAAATCAATGACTTAAATTATTGTATTTCATTTACAATCAAAAAATTGCCTTTAAAATTTGACTTTAAAATATCTCAACTCGACTTGACTCGATTCTGCTCCAATGTTTTTCTACTATGACAACTTGACATTGTGACTCGCTCTCATGGCGTTTTTCATCTTAAACCTCCTCCTCCCCCTCCTTCTTCGTTATTCCTACCAAATTCTTTATTCACGTCAACGACGACATGCTTTCATTTTACTTTTCTACTTTTATTCGTTCAATAATGTGGTTCATTCTGATGGGTCTATGGGTGGTGGTGCTGGATATCTGTTAGCTTAGTGGAGGTTAGACAATTGGGGGTTGGTTGGTATTTCTGTATTTTTTTTGTTCGCTTCCTTGACTGCTTGTTGGATTATACAATATGCCTGTGCTTAGTTATAGACATGCGCTCTAGAAAGGTTGTAACTTGTATCTATGTGTTACTTGAGTGAGTAAGTATTTGTGAATTTATCTGTGCATTGATGTATGTGTGTGCGGTGTGTGCGTGTTTGTTATTTTGTGTGCTTGGAATTCATAAATTCTTGCTTAGCTATCAATTTGTAATTATTGAAGGAAAATAGAATTTTTAAAGCAGCATGGAAAATTCGTTGAAGGAAAACTCAATTGGATTTTTACAAGATTTTTGGATCAAGGAAAACAACAACAAAGACAACAAAGAGAAGAGTTTGGAAGCATAATAAATCAACAGACCTTTTTCCCATTTGAGGACATCACATTTATTAATTCATTTTTAATTTAAAATTTTATTCAATTTAATTTCGAACAAATCCTCATTTGTGTCTTTCCATTGTGCATGAATTCTCTTGAGTTTCACAGAGAACCTTCAGAAGAAAGTTCTTCCATCTTAAGAATTATCTTTTGTGATATACTTTAAAGTAGTGTAATTTTAATCTTTATTTCTAACATAAAACTTGTTTCATTTTTGATTAAATTTCTTTAAATATAAAGATAAATATCATAAAGGAAAGCAATAAATTTCTTAAATTTTTTGTATTATATTTGGATTAAGGTGAATAGATTGTTGTGGAGAAACGAAGGATATAATCCTACTATTTTCTTTGATTATGAAGTCAATCAAAAGTTTTGTGTAGGCTTCTATAACTGATCAAAAGAGTACTGTAAAAATACACCTTCAATTTAATTAATAAAACATAAAATAAATCCATCTCTACCCGGTGTGGGAACTTCACTCACAGCCATGTGTGGTCAATGACAAACAAAAAATACCCCATACAAATTGTATCGTCCAGATTCAGTCACGGTGGATGAAGAAGCGTAGGTGTTGCAGGACCAGAGCATTGATAGCAGTTGGCGAAATATCAGGAGAGAGGATGTGATAAAGTTAGTTGTGCATTCTAGAGCAAGTAGAACGAAATTTCTAGTGGTACGACTAGGGACACAGAAACTAACTTGACTCAAGGAGCACTTGCGAATCAACAATACCATTAATAAGTTTATGAAGAAAGCTTATATCTAAAGAAATTCGGTGATGAGTTAACGAAGAAAGATCTATAAGAAGAAGCCTGCTTGAGTATGAAGACAAATTTAATTAATATGTTAATTAGGGATGAAACGATTCCAATTACGATCCCGATAGTCTATTGACCGATATGAAACAGTCAGGCTTGCCTGAACTGATCGTCTAAAAGGCTATTTAGTCGTAGTTTATATTTATCTTCTGAATCTGACTTTTTCTTCCAAGTTGGCAAGCCTGGAAACAGTGAATAAGAGCAGGAAACCACTAAGTTAAAAAAAGCCGGTGGGGTGACAACATAAATAATGTTGGAATGGCGAAGCCTTTAAAGTGTAAAAATCCATCTGGAAAATTTTTGAAATAAAACAGGATGATGACACAAAGGCTACACGACATCAAACATATGGACACACTTAAAGCGTTATCATGAAAAGGAGTTGCACAACGACACGCCACAGACCGATAGTAGTCTGCTCCCTAAAAAACAAATAATGTTAGCACACAATTTCGAAGAAAGATTTGTGTACGATACTGATGATCCAAAAGCTGCAAGAACTATGTGCATATTCTGCAAAATATTTTTAATCAAGTATTTTCCACAAATTTTCAGTTTTAATTTTGCCAACGTTCGCACAAAGTTGCACGTATGTGTATAACCAAAACAAAAATCAGCTGTTCAGAACACACCAGAGCTCACTGTGGACGCAAAACCGGAACTAATAACTTTTTACTCACTGTAAAAAGGGTGTAATGGACTGAGACTGAACTGACCGTCTAAATAAAAGTGCATTTAATAAGCTATTTGTATATATGTCGGTATCGGAATTGCCGATTTTTTAATCCAATAATCGGAATCGTATCGGCAAAATGTTGTATCGTTACATCCCTAAATTTAAGTGCAAAATGAAGAAATTGCTTCTGTATTGACTCAATAAGGTCTTGATGTAATTTGTATTGAGGGCTGCAGACGCACGAGCAGTATTCGAGCGGACTAGAGATATAAAAAGAAGCTTGGTAATGTAGTGATCAGAGAACTGCAACGAGTATACAATTTCGAGTGCACTCGTATCATTTAATTGAACCGAAAATTCTGACATCAAACGAGTTCGAGACGCAACAGTTCATTTTGATGTTCGTTCGATTTGAATCACTTTCTGTTTGAATCAATTCATATGTGAAGCGATACTACTCGATGCAGCTCCCTAGTAGGGATCATTAAATGGAGAGTTTTGAACTGATGTGGACTGTAAGACAGGCGAATTAACATACAATACTTAAGGAATACGTTCAATAATTTATGGTTGCTTCTTCGCAATGAAAAATCATCAATGAATAGACATGAATGATTTCGAAAGTTCTAAGGACTACTTGTTAATGAAATACAAACAAGAAAAGATCCAAATCGCAACTATTTCGGAGATTTGTACTGGCTAGATGCACTTAAACTGTTTCATGTGGCATTAAGCATACTCAAGTAGAGAGACTATGATTTGCAAACATTCCTCTGTATAAATATATACACTTAATTAAGATTAAATAAGTTCATGCAAATTTAATAGCAGAATAAATTCTTCTTTTAAGGACTGTTAAATAATTAAATTTTCTTGAACTCTCTTATTCTAAGAATGATAAGATTTCCCCCATTTTAAGTGAAATGAAACTTTGAATCTTCCTTATGCAACTTATGTGTTTTACTTTGATATCTTTACTATACCATTATCATCATCACACTTCTGTAAAAAAAAGTACATAAGGTACCAACTTCCTGTTAAACATTAAAATGATAATATTCAACTTTCCTCACACATACCATCATCAACAACCATCCTTAGCAACAATAAAAACAACAACAACAACAACAACAACGACAACAAATAAGATGAAGAACGGCACACATCAAATGTAATTTTCTCATTTCCGACATGAAATTTTAATGTCCAATGACATTTTAAATAAGATTCAACGCATTCAAACTCAGGCTTTTTGTACACACTACTACAACATACAACATTTTATTGTTGATTCAAGCAAAAAATTAAATTCTCAACAATTATATATCCTCAGAACAGAACCGAATACAGAATCTTCAAAGTACCTTTTGCTGGGTACAAGTTTGTCACTCGCACTCGACTCAACAATCGTCTTTTCTACCAATTTTAACTTTATATTATATAGTATATGGTAGTAGTATGTTGTGCACCGACTGAATGCGTGTGTTGTTCAGAGACTCTTTTTGTCATTCTGTCGGTCTTTGTGTCTGTCTGTATGTCTGTCTGTCTGTCCTCTTTGTCTATTTGCTGAACAAGATATGAGCGTATTTACCCCAGAGGAAATCTCTGTTTGCCAGCCACAAAGTGACTTTTAGTCGAGGTACATAACCGAGTAATTCCAAGTGACTACGACGACAACGATATACATTCTTAAAAATGGAGGCAGCCAACAAAAGACATAAACTTTTATATTTTTGTTCTTTAACCGGCGGATAAAGCATCATCATCATCATTATTATTGGTATGAGCACATGGCTTAGAGCGGCGAGATACATACAGACACAGCAGGAGCCAATTACCACGCTCAGTGGTTCATCTGTTGTTGTTGCTGGTGCTGTAGTTACTGGTACTTTTTAACTGCAGACCACAATCTTGTAGTAATTTTCTAATGGAATATTTAATTTTAAACCAAACGATGAGCAAAAAATGGTGGAAAACCCTTTTTTCACAATGGCGTTTCTAAACACAGGAAGTCATCCTCGTTGTCGCAGCCATGTTACTTGCTCCACACACACACACAGCGAACTTGGTTTTGCCTCCCATCCCCTCACCATCACCATTTTGGTAGATCACATTAATGCGGCTATTGGGGGTTGTTGGGGTTTTAGGCATAATGGTGGTGGTGGTGGATGTTATTGCCAAGTGCGCTCCATACCAAAAGCATTTACTGATGATGGGAATGAGAATGAGGAAGAGAGACCCTCTTTTTCTTCTCGGATTTTTTTTTTTATTATTTGTTGTGCACCATTCCTGGCTGCTTTGCTTTGCTGTGCACTGTGCTGCTTTTTCATTATAATAATACTTTGTAATTAGGTTTTCGAAAGTTAATTAAAATTCGGTTATGAAAGCGGAAACTTTCTCGTGAACGCTTCCGGAAACAGGAAAAACGCATAAAAGCAAGCATACTACACAATGATGAAGGCTACGGAGGAATATAGAAATGGAAGAAGGAAGTTACAAATTTATATAAAAAACTAAAGGATTTGGGCACTTTTGCAGACAGACAGAATATGGCATAGTATGGCTATGGGTATGGGTAGGGGTAACTAGGGATGGAAGGATGTTTGACAACAGATGAAGCTTTTTTGGGCCATGAACAGACACAGGCACATGTATACCAATGAGATAGACATCCACGTACTACATACAAACATTAAAGCATAAAGATAGCATGGAATCGTTGATGTTGGTTTGTTGCTGGTGCTGGTTGTTGCAAACGTCGGAGTGACGCACCGACCGAACGACCAACATGGGTTCCACTTTGTTTCGAGGAAAATTTTTGTGCAAACATTTCTGTTAAATTAAAAAATACATATTATATTTTAATGAGCAAAATGGCGGCCAACAAAGGCATGCAGGCAAGCAAGTTGAGATACACATGAAGAGGCTGGAGGCAAGGAGCACTTATTTCATTAAATGTCATATGAAGAAAGTTACGGCTTGGGGTTGGGGGCCTAAAGTTTTGTGGGGCGTTCGTGCGAACGGGATAATTAAAATGATGACTTGGAAATAAATTGTTGTTATCTCTGACCAACAGCACCCAACTACATCGACTATGAAGATAATGAAGGCAACTTGCGTTGATTCGTTCAAAGGCACCGACAGGCGACAACAATAAATGGATGGGTCCAGACATGCTTCGCAGCTTTGCTGCTGACATCGATGATGTCAATGATTGCTGAGCTCAATGATGTCGATGATGATGAGCATACGAACGAGCTAGCGAATAAACGAAGAAATGAATTAAGCCAAAATGCTTTGACTTGAAAAGCAACTGAACTGAACAATATCTATAGTATAATGACCGCATGGGTCGATATGATGGTATTGTAGGTCGTCGGTCGGATGTCCTCGTATCACTTTCACAGGTTCAGCTCATAGCTCTGAGTATGTGCTCTATCTCTTTGGAAAAGCAAGTGAATGCGCGCTTCATGCTAGTGTTGCGTGCTTGCGAACAGTTCTTTCGGATTAGGTGATGGCGTCGACTACATTGAAGGGTGTCACTAGTCGCATGACGAACCATTGACGACTGACTGCCTTTTCTCAGTTGAAAGCATCCTAGTGAGCGTTGGTGGAATGTTCTTTTTCAGTCGTTCAGTACTTTGCTTGCCATGGCATTGTCAACTTTTGTTTATCTAACGCATTCCCCACATAATTAGCTGCAAATCCATGCTGCAATCTCTAACGCTTAAATTCAACACTTACATATAATATTGTACTATATACAGGGAAAACGTACTGACGAAAGAATTTGAAAGCGCTTTTTGTGCTTAAATTGAAATTAATCCGTGAAACCTTACGGCTGGTCTGGTTCTGTTGCCCTTCCTTCCTGCCTTCCTTATTATTTTGCTCTAAAATGCGGGCACGTGTAGCCTTGCACGCACGTGTCGTCCACCATTCCAGATTTGTATTGTAATGAAATCAAAACATTTTATATGAATCCTCAGCATCATCAATATCAACATTAACATTAACATCGCCATCAATTCACTTTCAAAGGGGGGAGGAGAAGAACTGAAGTTTCGAAATTTGTCAGTTTTGTATTATCTTAAAGTGGCAAACACTAAGTCAAGCAAATCACTTTTTTATAACATACGCTTTCCCATGTAGGCATTGGAGATATTGTTTTGAAAAAACTTTGTCATGCGGTTGTTTTTTTGTCGGAATTGATAGACACAGTGGCGGATCGAAGGACACAAGGCTGTGAACCTTTCCTCAATATCATGTTATGAGGATTTTAAAATGTTAACTGAATTACATTTATCCTGAAAAAGCAAGAGAAGTGCATGGTATTGAAGATATTGGAATGAAATATCAAAAATTTCTTTTAAGTGGGGAATAAACTAGGGATGGGTATCGACCAACAAAACATCGATTAATCGTTTCATCGATGGGAAGATTAAAACAAAGAACTCTAAGTAAAAAATGGCCAATATTTATTGGGTAGCAAAAAAGTCTTTCCCCCGCAAAATAGAAAAAAGGAAGAGCGGGCCAAAGAAATCAAAGAAATATCTGTTAGGTTGGTAGCCACCGGGTCAAAATATCAAGTATAAAAATCGATTATCTGAAGCGGAAAAATCGATTATCCGATTAATAGAACCTAGATGACATCGATTATTTCGATTAATCAATACCCATCGCCAGAATAAACATAAAACTGTGGATAGTTTAATAACATCCCAATGTCCCAAGGTGTCAGTCTTTTTGTTATGAGAAATTGAACCAATGATTTGATATATTTATACTTAACTTCAAATTCTAGAGAGTTTTAGGGTCCCAAACCTTGCATCAGAACCTAGGGTCACACATAGTTTTCATGAGGTACCTGTTTGTTTCTTAATTTGTATTTCATTTTCAACAAGCGTGCTATGCTTGGGTTGCATCCACCCGGATATATTAGTTAATATTTTGTAGAATACTTTTAAAGGTGGTTTGAACATCCCGGATCTCGGGATCGGCGACATATATCGGGACCAAAACTATCCTATGTTCAAGCCGGGAACCAACCATATACATTCATAAATTTTCAATGCAATCAGATGAATGATCAGGGCATAACATACGAACAAACAAACACTTATTGTTATATTTTTAAAAAATTCTCTAACCGAGGAGCCTATAGGTATTGTAATTCCATCTTTTGTCTTTGTGGATAATGTGCCAATGGTCACAAGTAATGTAAGAACTTTGTGGATAATGTGCCAATGGTCACTATGAAACAAAAGTTTACGAAATAAAAGCCCTCTAATGTGATTTAATTGGAATAACCTGCACCTGGACCTTAACCTAAACCTGAATGTAATTTTTTCAGTGTGCTAGGTGCTCACATCTTCCATATACTTTCTTTATTGTATTGTGTAGAATTCCAAGCACATTAATCACATATGCCAGCCAGCACCCCAAGCTTTCGGCTGCCTTGCCATGCCTGCTTGCCTGTCGATTAGTATTTCTCCATAGTATGTAAGTTTCAACACTTTGAAAAGGGGTCGTAGTAGTAGTATGTTCTTCGGGCGTCCACTACTCCAACAATCCAGAAAGTGTCGTTTGCCTGTTCGATAGTGACAGTGACTGATGCGAAGTTGGCTTATCGATTGGTGGCATTCACACACCTTTAGAAAGCCGAATGGATGATAATAATGAAAGACAACCATACTACAAGCGGATTGGATGATGAAATTTTATATGACTTCAATAACCGATGATGATAATAATGATGATGGTAGATGGTAATGAGGATGATGTGAGTGAGTGGCATTAAATCCCTAGATTATATGTATGTATGTGTGTTTTGACATGCAACTCAACTCAAGTTGAGCAAAATTGAGTGGGTGGACATGAGTGCTTGTGTTATTGAACGCTTGATTGACCATTCCTGCCTATATTTGATGGCATAGATGAATTATTATTTTATGATTATTAATGTCATGCAAAAATTTATTGGCGTCAATGCAAATATAATTGACACCATCACCATCATATCCATTGAACAAATGTTCATCATGGGCACACCCAATATTATTATTATTTTAATAAGCATTAGTAAGTAGTGTCAGGACATAATGACAATTATAATAAATAATATTTAAAGTATTTTTATAATTCTGCATTTATTTCGTTTTTGTTTTTAGTGTCCTTGCCTTGGTTCGGTGGTTTCAAATGCATATTTTTAATTAAAATTGCAAAAAAAAAAATATATAACCAACCGACAACCGACATGAATAAAGGATTTCGAGTATAATCACTTAAAATGCAATTAAAAGCAATTGATGCATGAAAAAAAGTACAAAAACAACATCACATCAACAATAATAACAAGGGACAACAATATTGCTTCCATACACTTTGGCATGAAGAATGAATATTTTTAGTTTGGGAGTTTCAAATGAATTGCAATGATATCAAATGAAATTAAATTAATTTCATTTATTCGAAAATGTATTTGCACACGCAGCCGAAATTAATGCGGCATCAGCAGGAGCCACAACCAAGGCAGATAGACAGAATGGGGAAAAGAGGGGGGTTGAGGCGTATGTGAAAAAGGTGGAGCAGGCAAAACAAATCCGACAGAAACAGAACAGACAGAACATTTGGCATTTGAATAGAGACATACACGCTTCAGTGATTAAGTCAGTGATTCTCAAACTTTTGTTTTCACAATACAACCAAATTTAAATGAAGCTGTTCCCGTTCCCAGGCAGTGCAAATCCCAGGCCCGTTCTTCGTTCAGGATCCAAGGCGCATCGGCTCACTGCATGGCTCAAGAATCTTAAGGAACCCTAGAATTCCGCGACACATGGCTTGATAATCACTGGACTAAATGTATGTATATATGATTGAATAAATGGATAACTGAGAGAATGAATGAATTGAATTTGTAGGCATTTTAGTTTTGCCATGGAGAAAGTAAGCATGAGAAAGCAAGAGAAAACATAGGGAGCCATAAAGAACGAACATCAATCAGAGTGAGATTTAGAGAGAGAGAGTGTAGAGTGCAGAGTAGAGAGTAGAATATACCTAGATAACATTTTCATTCAATCTAATTCACAATTAATGGCAAATCCACTTCCACTTGCGGACGAGTGTGTACAAAAATATTTGCACAATAATTAATTGAATAATGTCAATAAATTTTCAACACATTCAACATCATCAGCAACAACAACAACAACAACAACAATAACAACAACAATATAAACGCAGATACAAATGTAGACATACTACAGAGTACAAAGTTAAATAGAGATTTAGTTATTGTAGTAGAACCAGAATCAAACACATTTGCCATACATGAGCGCACGCTCATCATGAGCATCCGCATCCTTTCGATGGATTCTGGATTCAGGCTCTATGCAAGCAAGCAATTGGATTTTGTTGATGTTGGCATATTTAAGGATTCAGAGACATCATACAAAAAGAGTAGAGAATGAGGTAAAAAGTTTTCAATTTTCAAAGTAGTTAGTAGTTAGATAATCTAGAAGAAGAAGTTTTGTAATTCCTAATGGATGAGTTTGTTTATAAAGAAATTGTTAAAATTAAATAGAATTATAAGATTGACATGAATAAGATTCATATAACATATGTAGATTTTTTTGAAATTTGTTTATAAATAAAGTTTAATTTTATCATAGAAGTTCATCATCAATTTTTCAGAAGAATAGGAGGTGTGGTTGTTGATTGTTGCCTTTACAGAAGAACTTCAAAGGAAATAAATTCCCAAGACCCTTCTCAAGAGCCTGGTCATGGATTTTGATTGTATAAGTTTGTTTAGTTTTCTGAAAAAATTAGAGTTATATTTATAATAGAGCTGAGAATCGAAGTAAGATTTCATATGAAACTTGGAAGAATCACTACTGAAACTTATTGCAAGATGCGCGAGAAGAAGTTTCTACTCTATCAAAATAGAAAAATAGATAAAAATATTGAATAAATCAATATAATTCGATGTAATCTGATCGATGCACCCCATGGTTAATGAATATGAGATGGTTATCAATAAGTCAAAAAACAAAAAACTTTTTCTAATAAGAACATTAATTTAAAAGGAAGTTTGTATGGTAGGTACTCCCCTTAGGGGTCCGATTCGGCTGATTCCGACAAATGTTCAGCTCTCTAGCTCAAAAACTGTGGGACTAGTTTTGCGAACAGACGGACAGACGGACATGGCTTAATCAACTCGTCTCATCGAGCTGATCACAAACATATATACATTATGTGGTCTACGATGTCTCCTTCTGTGTGTTACAAACTTATAATACTATTCACTCCCGTGAAGAGTATAATAAGAAATAAGAAAAACTATGGCAAAACTTCAAGGGTAACGAGTGGTTTCCCCAGCAGACATGGAAGCATCAAATTCGCACAACTCGTCTTCCAAAATCAAGGATAACACTGAAGTGAGCTTATCAACGGTGCAAAGAGTAATTAGGAGAGCTGCACACCTACAGTTCGAAAAGAAATGCTCTTGAGTTTGCTCGCACGCTCGTGACTTGGAATAGAGTGTGGCATTCCGTTGTCTTTTCAGATGAAAAGAAGTTCAATTTCGAAGGGCTATAACTATTATTTTCATGACATACGTAAAGAGGTGAATATTTTTTTGGGCCGACTACGCAGCCGGGGGGTGCTATAACCTACTATGGCACCTGCGAGAAATATTAAGAAATATAAAATGTAAATATAAAAAATCCCTAAAGTTGATCGACAAACTACAAAAATGGAAAATACCGCAGGTGGCGCTTTCCTGATGAGCAAATTTTCGTTACGTTATTCTGTATACTAATAATATAATAGTATCTTGAATGTAACTGTATTCATTGCTGTTTTATTTGAAAGAGAATTGATATGAATAAAATTTGGAAGAAAAATAGTTCAAATGGTTTAGAATGTTTAAGGGGGTAGCGCCTTGTATGTATATATATTTTACATTATTAAATTCGTAAATATTCTGTACCGATGCAAACAGAATCTCTTGATTTTAGTAGATATATGCAGCCCCGGCAGATAATGTGGGTATGGTGGGTAGTTATACCCACACGGAATTTTGTGAGTGGGTAATTACCAAAACGACAAATGCTTTCAAATAAATATTGATTGATCATATTTATTCATTTAAAATTAGTAGTAACAGACATTCTGAGCGGATCTCGTAATACAAATTTTGACGTTATATGGCAAGAAAGTATTCGAGTGGGTAATGAACTAACTGACGAACCAGAAGTTCCGAGTCAGCGAAAGATCCCGAAAATAATTGATTTAGGTGGTGATTGTACTCAATTTAAAACACCAGAAGACTTTTTTAGAAAGTAGTATTTTGAAGTTTTCGACCAATTATAAGAATCGCTTAAAAGTCGCTTTGAAAATGACTCGGTTCGTGCGCTTGCGATACCAGGGTCGAATGTTCAAATGTTTCCGTATTTCGTCTACTTAAGATGTATTTGAGGGCAACTAAGCACATTTTTAAACTAATGACTCTAAATGAAACTTGATAACAAATCAAGAGATTCAGCAGTTTTTGCTTTTTGATTTATACAAGTCAATGACAACAAATGAGAAAAGGAAACTAGAATACACCAACATATCAGTCTGTCAGTTACTTATTCATTCGTCCATCTCATCATTAAGTTTGCATGCTGGCTGCATTATTGTGTGAATCTCATTTCCATTTACCATTCAAAGTAACAACAACAACATCAACAGCAGCTTTACTAAAATCACATTAAAAGCCCAAACGAAAGCAGGGACAGTCCAGGACTCAACAACTTCAAAGTTTGTCTTTCAATTTCGAAAATGGTATTTGTCAAGTACGACGTGGCTGATATTATGGATGGGTGGATTGGGTTTGGTTGTCAATAGATGTACACTTTGCTTGGATCAGCAGCAGCAGCAACTACAAGTACTTCAAGTAAATCAAACATTGCATATAACAATGGCCAAAGGACTAAAACCAAAAACCGATTGCTTCTGTTACTGTCTGGTCTTGTCTTCATTTTATACTATTGTATATAGCAGTCTGTATTTATAACTGTGTGAGAATTGAAGTCCAATATCCTTTTGTTGCAATTGAAAGCTTGCAGAGCATAGCAACTGTTGCACGCACGGTAAACGCTCACGCGTTGACACAGAAACCGCATAGCCCAGTTTCTACTATGGTGCCATTTCATCACAGTTTTTTTTGTTCTCATGATTTCCCTTTTTTGCTGGGCTCATGTTGTTGTCCTTATGCAGATATATGCGAGTCTTATGTGGTTTGGTCAATCCATTTTTTGTGTTCTACTATTTGACTTTTGGAGTCTTTAGATGAGAAATTTGTCAGTATCTCAATTCGCATTTTTGTCAACCGAAATAAACATTTTCCTAAATCAATAAAGTATACAAAACGAAAGAAGAATGAAAATATCAAACTAGACTGGCACGCAGACATACTCATATACCATAAATGAGAGTCTCTCATAGAAGGAACTCAGCATTCCAACAAAAGCAAAAGACAAGACAATACAAGGACAAAATGATTTAATGTTCGATTGATTGGATTTTCTTAGACAGTTTACAATTTAAGGCTGCTGATAGATCCCTATACACATGCTACTTTAGCTTGAAAACATTAGAGGGATGATGCTATTCTATACTCTCTCAGATCATTTTTTTTATTATTTTTTCTAGTCCTTCTCTGTTCATATTGCATCTTTATGCATTTCTCAGGTTTGCCTTGTAATTGTTTATTTGTTTTTCTTACTTACTCGGCTTGGTTTGGCTTATCCTTCAAAACAAAGACTCAATTAAGATAAATAAAGAAACAGGATAAGCCAATATTTCCGATTTAAAGTCAAATGGATTTAAGCATGCGGAATTCCCCTACACACAAACAGATGCGAATCTTTTTCTCCTCACTTAAGAGCGTGCGAGGAACACTTGTTTAACTCAATGAACTGACAAATGGCAAGGAAATGGCCAACATAATAGTCCATTATTACCTTCATAGGTACCGACAATACTATAATAGTTACTTTGGAAATGAATAGAAAAAAAAGAACAGATAAAGATTTCTTTTACACCCTAACAGCGAAATAAAATGCTCTTGATTTTTAGATTTTGAGTGTAGTCTCTTCGTTAGCCGCAACACATGTAAATGTCATGCCGCATCATAAATCCCTTGTAATTGATCGATGTTCAAGTGGAGCTTAACTATTGAAATCGAGTGGTTAACCCCCAACTCCAACATTTCGTCAACCATCATGAGTGGCTAAATATCTAAAAGTCTGTCGCCGCGGGTGCACTCTAATAAAGATGGATTCCACACAGCTTAAGTACCTGTAACCAAAATGAAATATCAGTTGGAAAAAAACCCCATAAAAAAGAAGGGTACAATAACAAAGTAAAACGCATTTACTGAGCAAACAAAGTGCAACATACCAAACCAAACCAAACCAAACCATTGAAAAGGTCTCTGACAGACAGACACATCAAATTTAAGAGACTGAGGCAATCCTTCCTTGCTTCAACTGCTGTTTCTACTTGTCAATCAAAGCGCTTTACAGCATAAGCGCCCCCCAAGAGATATATGTATACTCCTTTATATATTCACGTATCTGAATGTTTTCTGACAGATGTTAGAGAGCAAAAGCAGCGATATTTATTGTCGAGTGATTGGTGCGCGGCAGGTGCCAGTGGATTGAACATTGAATAAGAAGGAGAGAAATAACTTCAAGTCTTCAAGTTTTGGCTTTTTTGCATGTCAAAGTTTAATAAATTCATCGTCATATTGTAGATTCTTAGATACTTGACTCATTTTTTTTAGACATTACAAAGCGCCTTTAATATGTCAAAAGTTAAACGGAAATAGGAAAATGTTGACATCAGGTCAATGAATGTTGTGTCTTTAAATCATGTTTTATAGTAGAATTTTGCATGTCCAACATATCAAAAACATGACAACTACAAACGTTAAACACCTGTGTCCTCTATATATGAATATATCTACATACACCCACACTCAAATATAAATTCTTTGGCCAATTGAAATGAAAAGCTTCAGTCAGTGTTTATTTTATCAACGCGTCTGTTAAATTCTTCAATGATTTTAATGCTCCCTACAATGACAGTCACTCTCTGACTGCCTTCACTGCCTTCACTGACTTGGCTGACAACTAAATTAAGCCATTTGTCATGGTTTATTGTCACATATGTTGCCATTTAACACGATGCCGCCCAAAATATCACAAGTAAATGTTTCGAATTCGATTGTTCTGAATAAAAAGGTGGGTGGTTAAGAGAAGGGGAGCGTATTACTGTTGTTATAATTTTTCGTGGTTGTTTACAATATTCTACTATTCTAAATGAAGGACAGAAACATTGCTATACTACTTATATACACGTAGTACTCGTACAATGTCTTACCTCGCTTGAGTTTGGGTTTTAGAAAAACAATGACAGAAATCCAATGAAAACAAAACCACCCATCAACACCCTCAATAAATTGGTCCTTCTGGTATTTTGGTCGGTCATGTTGTTATTGTTGTTCATTCTACTCTTATCATATTGTTGTTATTATTATTGTTACTCATGCTATGATGCTCTTCTCTCCTATCTTTTGCAATTTCTACCACTCTACTCTTTGCTCTTTAATCGTAGAACTTTAATTGTAAGGCAAATTGAATTTTATCCTTAGATTTATTCCTAAAGGCTGCAGATGATTTTTTCTTTTCTTTTGGTTTTATTGATTCTCAGTTCGCATGTACTATATAGTTCTCTTTCCCTATTTGTTATACTATGTATTTTCATTGTATTTTTATTGTTATATTGTTTTTGTTGTGTGTTTTTATAAACGCAAAGTGCTAATGCATTGTTGTTGTTTTTAGATTATTTCACTAGTTGAGACGGCACAGTGGGACGACGAGTCTTTGAAATGAATAAAATAAATACAAAAATATTGGAGAAAATGTCTGGTTTCTTTGACATTTGCAAAGTATCAGAGGCAAAATAATCGTTGGATCTCTACTTTTGTTCTCAGTTCCGAACTTTGGCAGAGATCTTCAAAGTGGTGCCGAATAAACTTCTAAAATTCATTCGAAATTTCTTAGATGTATACTACGACTCGACATAAACGTTTGAATCTATCTGGTACCTAGTCTTACTGGACTTATAGAATTCAACAATGACAGTTCCTGACCAGAATCAGACAAACATTATAATTTTGTAATCGTTCATTAAAGATTTATAATTATTTAATTTTCTTTTTTCTCAAACTTCAAATTAACGATCATAACATTAGAATTAACAGTAGCAAATGCGGCAATTTGTCCTTCACTTTGAGAAGGAATATCCCACCGGCAGTACATCTCTGATCGTCCAATCAAAGAAGGTGAAATATCTAGGCTTCAACCTGGATCAAAGGCTTACTATCAGCATATCGGCGCTACTCACTCTCTCCCTCGGGAATATGCGTACAGTCTGTGCCCAAATCATTGCCCATATCTGCTAAATCACCAACGGAAGAGAGTACAAGTGTTGCAGAATAAGACATTACATCTAATGACTGGATATCCATGGTACGTCAGGAACGCAACCTTGCATACAGATATGAACTTGGCGGTAGTAGAAGACCAGATCGTCTTTCACACATAACCGCCTGGTCCACTGATGAATGCAACCCCAATCCGGAGGCTCAAGAGGCTGCATCTGTGCCTCCCCAGGCCATGAGTAACCTTGTTAACAATTTTATTTATTTAATACTGATTTTCCCCCTGTTTGGCGCTGAATAAACAAATAAAAAAATTAATGATCCAAAGGTCTCATTTAAGGACCGTTTTTATAGATCACTAATATTTATTTTATTTTGTTGTCTCTAAGCTTTATATGCATAAATTGATTCACCAATTCCGGTGTTCCAATCCGCACCAAACTTCACAGACACACTCTCTTATCACTGCTAGAGTTTCCCTGAAAATTTCATCAAAATAGATCCTGCGTTTCGGAGTCTATAGGGTAACATACAGACATACATACATATATCCAATTTATTATATAGATTTGTCTAATTACCCAACTTTCCTTGAATATATTTTTTTTAATATTTCAAATAATTTTCTATGCACTTCCATATGAGTAGCTACATACATGATCTTATTGAACTGTTCAACTTGAAGGACACGACACGTATTTTACTATAAAATCAATTAATTCTATGTGATATCGCTAGTGACTAAACATTTAATAATTGGCCAATTTCTAGACCGATTATAATATAAGTTTATATTTTTGTCTATTATTATACCATATTTTTATAGTTTTATCTTTAATTTCACACCACTGTGAATTGTATCAAAAATCGCCGCAATGAATGGCAGAATGAATAAAATTTACGAACAATCAACCCTAAATAACAGCAAGGATTAAAGCGGCAACAACAAGAACAGGAACAAAAGCACCATATAAACCCAAAAGGCTCTGAATGAGTGAGTGCATTGTACTGAAAGAACAGGAAAATCTTTAACTGCTAAAACGAAAACGTTTATGAAGAGCATACGTCAAACCAAACAAAAAAAAAAAAAAATCATTGAGAATTAAACTAACATAAGTAAAAGAGAACAAAATATCGAAGGGACATACAACATGAATGTATGCATGTACTACATGGGTGAAATATTGTAGGAAAGGACGATGACGTCGTCATCGACGGCATCCTCGAAGCAGTCTGTGTAAGCGTTGAATAATGAATACGCGTAGTAGTTTATCGAAACTTTCTTGTTCTGTTGTTGGTTGTTTTTGGTTTGTTTTGAGGGTAGTTCAATTGAATTTATCAGGGCAATAAAATAATTGCGACAATAAGCATTTCATTAGCATGAATGGCAGGGGCGGGAGGGCAGCTTCAGGCAGGCATCAGCAGCAATATCCAGCAGGACCCTTTGTTGTCCAAAATATGCAATTGTTGGGGTGTGATCTTTAGTCCGGTACTGTGATGCTTGCTGCTGCTTGTAAATTAATCCACATCATGTCAGAGCTTAATAGTTTGCAGTTTGTCGCGTTGTGATTTTTATGACACTTTGGCGTGGGTTAACCTTTTGATTGAATCGGAATGAGGGGTTTACAAGGCGGCGAGGGAGTGTTGATAGTAATGATGATGATGGTGATGACTATGATGACAATATAGATTCACATTAAATTCATAGAAGAGAAACTGTTGCTGTCTGTTGGTTGATCTGATCTTAATTTGATTTAACGAAGGCGTTAATACAATCAAATCTCATGGAAAGAGCAATTTGTGATCCTTTTTTCATTACTTGTATGTATTATTGTACTACTTATATTGATGGACGGACGAGGGCTTAGTCTCAGACAAAGGACTTTTGTGCATTTATTTGCATGACTGATGTTTTTAGTTTTGTTTGGTTGTGTTGTGTTGTTGTGGCTATTATTTTTTATACATACAATATTTATTCTTTATTTCATTACCCAGCACTTGATGATGTCCTTCACAAGTGAATTATGACATTTGTTTGATGACAAACATTTTTTTTTATTATTATGTCTCCTTTTTTGATTTGTGGTTAAGCTGCTTAAATCAAATCAAAATTAAGTTTTGCCAAATGTTTTTATTCCCTTTCGCAAGAGTTTCTTATCCTTTTTTTTTGAACTTTCATTCTTTCTTCAATTTTCTTTTACTTTATGGTCTGTTGCCTTTGGCTACTAACTTTGTCTTAATTGCTATGCGCCTAATTGGCTTTTGGGGTTACAATTTGTCTTAAGGACCAAGGAATATAAGGAATAAAAAATAAATGTAGAAATCCCAAGTAAAATGAAAATCGCTTGAAGTAATTATTATTGAAAGCGCAAATAGTGCATAAATTTTCAATTAATCTGAAGACAGGCAGTCAATCTTCTGATTTCTTTTTGTTTCTTGCTTTACTACTTCTTTATTCATGACTTGTAAGAGTTTATTAGATAGAAAAATGTGAAGTAACATAATAAAAAAAATTGAAGTTGCTTCTCTAATTGAGTTTGCTTAATTAGGTTTCATTAATTCTATTAAGATTTTTTTTAATATTCAATGAAAATTAAATAGTGCTTTATACATGGTTAAGATGATCACAGACCAATAGAAAATATAGTTATCATAGTACAATAGATAGGTATGATCGAGTGGTAACCACTGATGAAAAAAAGTTACTTATATAGATCAGATTGGGCTCTTGGTGAAATTGACCCAATGTGTCCTACTTCTTATGGAAAAATGAATAAAATCATAATATAAATACGCCAACAGGTTTTTTATGATAATTTTTACGTCTAAACTATTTAATCGATTTTGATAAAAAATATACCATTCGATAGGTTTTCATTTGTAGATGTGTCTAATATTTCATTTATTAAAATCTGTTGGGTATTTTTGGCGTAAAAACAATTAAATGTTTTCGCAAATACAACTATAAGAAAGACATATACACCTACACTCTATACAAACACATGATCTTCATTGCTCTCTCTCTCTCTTTCACTGTCTCTCTCATGCAAATAAAGCAATGTTCGTGGGCAAATTTACATTGAAGCCATCAATTTATGTAAGGAATTAATATTTAAATCTCATTCACATACGCAGAAATGGTGGCGAATTGTTTACTCTTCATACAAAAGTTCATACCATATTCTGAGCTCCGAGACATTAAGCAACACATGGATACGAATGTGCATATCAGCAACGCCCCATCTCATTATTTTAAACCGGCCACCTCCAAGGATTTAAAGAACTTCGTTCTTCGATCGAAGAAGCTGTCTGAATGCCATCAACCTGACCTAATCTAAAATGTCCCTACCCGCCAACTTAACGAGATGGGTATGCGGTACATTTATTCGCCTGCGAATTGAACATTCACAGGGCACCCAGAAACATCTTTTCAATGGAATAGTTCGTCCAAAATGACGGCTCCATGTGGAGTCGATCTGACGGTAGACCGTCTTTTTGGCTCCTGCTTCTTGGGGAGCATCAGGAGACCTTCCTTTTTGGTTCCCAAATTCCATCCCAACTATTAAAAAATCATACATCATATGTAATTAAGTCACGAATCGAAGGCCCTAGTAGTTAGTGTTCGTTAAACTTGTGTATTGAGTCTAGTAATAAATATATGGTTTACTAATCTCATAAATCACCTGCCATTAAGATAAGTAAAGAACAGGAGCAGAGAAGGTAGCAAAATATCTACTCTTCATCAACTACTACAAAAGTCTGAAACAAATACCCAAGTCCAGCAGCATGACTGCCTGCTAGTGCCCGACTTTTTGAGTCTCAACAGCGATGTTTCAGATTCAAGTTATTATTTATTATTGGAAACTACTTTCTTTAGCTTAAGGTTAACAGTTATGTTAAGACAATGTGACGTCCTGATGGTGAGGTACCCTTAATCAATTCAGTTTAGCTAAGTTCAATTGCGCCAATCAGCTCAGATGTTCTGATGGCCCTGACTGTTTGGCGGAAGAAATAGGAATATACCTCGTTCCGAACAGTGAGAAAGAATGAATATAGTGCCATCTGTGGGTTATGCCTGCTTTCTATTTCAGAAAGCTATGGTTTGACTTTTGGGCCACCAACCAAAGAACTGTTTGGGGCTCAAATTAATAATATCTCGGGTACGAAGACCTACCAGACTCTCTTTTCTGGTACTAAGGGTGGTCAGGAGCCCACGGAACTTGGCCAGCGGAGACGGCCCCATTTATGGGAGTATGGCTTGAATTTGGTACCTGCGGATAAATATCCAAGGGGACGTTGATTGGCGTTTATCAATTCTTGTGCTCGGCACCTGTTTCTACGACAGGTGTTTACGTAAAATCAATTGACTTTCATGAGACTGTTGTCTCCTCCACCATTAATATTTTATTGAATTTTTTGCTTTTCCTTATAGGTAGTTATGTAAAGACAAATTGGGGAAGAAGATCTAGCTAAGCAAAGAAGAAAAATACATCTTTTAGATAAACCAAATTAAAAACCCCACCACCTCATATTTAAAGCACTTCATTACTATATATTTATGTATCTCACAAACGTGTTCTATAACAATATAACTGGATTACACTATAGCTTCCTTTAAATGAACCCTTTGTCCATTTGTCATTTTTCCAAGGTCCCTTATAAACAATTTCATTCCACTTGGATTACATTAGGTATAATTTACATAAATAATCCAGGCTGATGCGCACAAAAAATTATTCTGAATCTTAATTGCTATTAAACTCATCACCATCAAAAAAAAAATGGTCATTCATCCTTTGAAGAGTTTCAACAACTCTCATCAGTAAATTTTGTTAATAAACTCAGACTCAAGCTCAAGTCCGATGTACACAGATATTAGTATTATTAAATCAACACAAACAAACAAACAAACAAACAAACAAGAACAATAACAAATATTAATGACAACAATGCCAATGTCATGTGTAACATTTAAATTCACAATCCAATTGTATATTTTTACAACCAACAATTCATTTTTTCTGTTTTATTTTATTATTTTAGATACAATTAATGTAGTACTATGTACTTTTATCTTTCTCTCTATTTCTCTTCTGTTATTTTAGTAAACAAATGAAAGTGAAAGTAAAAAATTGTAAACCAAACGCGAGCGACTCTTGGTGCCAAAATTGCTGCTGCTGCTGCTGCTGTTGCGGCTTCTATTGCCAAAGCCAAAAGCATGAGCAAATGAAATAGCATAGAACGTTCTAAAGTAACTGAGTATCTGAGTGAATGAAATACAGTACAGTGGGCTGCTGCTGCTGCTGCCGTTGCTGTTGAGTTTTTGAGTTTACTGCTCAAATATTATGCGAACGCAAATATTTTTATTTAGTAAATGTCATTTATTATTTATGTTTATTCGAGCACTTATCTAGCGCTGCTTAACAACTTCACCAACCAACCAACTAATACACACACACACACACACACACACACACAGATACACTTTCATATGGATACAAATACACATCAAATGATATTAGGCGGAGAGAGCAAAGCGAGTGTTGTAAGCGGAATATCAAACAACATTGATGACGATGATGATAATGATGGGAATGATGAGGATGACGATGATGATGATGATGATGGGTAGTAGCATTGATATAATAGTATAGAATGAGGCAAATCTAACAAACAAACCCAGTAAGCGAACAACCCACGAAATCCGAATCCAAATCGGAATAAACATGAAATCGAACGAGAAAACAACCAACCAACTAACCAACCTAGTAAACCACCCACCCATACCCAGAAATGAAGCAAGTAAACCAAGCAAAGTGCCATGTGAGATGATGACGAGCTGAGTTGAAGAATAAATTTAAACTCCAACTGAACTAAACTGTGAACTGAGGAGAGTAAATAGAAATACACAACACAAAACAACAATAAGAAGGCAAATAAAAAACAATACTCAGTGGCAAATAGCAAAGAGAAACAGAGACTCAGACAGAGAGAGAGAGAGTGTTACAAATGTAAAGGACGAAGACGCGCTTTCCTGCCAAGAAGTACAAACACTTGGATTGGATTGGAGGAGTAAGCGACGATGGTACTAGGCAAATGATGCCAACGCTTGGAAGCACAAGAAGAATGGTACACAAACAATGTCTAGCTAGCGTCTGCCATGTGCAAATGATGGTTGATGCCTAAGAATGAGCCCGGCCAAGGGCCCAGAGATGAAGCAGAGGATAAGAGTATTTAAGTAAGTTAAGAATAGTCAATGATGATGATGATGATTTCGACACATTCGTTCATCGTTCGATTCGATTCGATACGATTGTGTTTCATATACGATTTTCATGATGATTGTTCCAAGAATCTTACACATACTCTACTACAATATAAAATGGAGATACAAGAAGGAGGTATTAACACAGCAGGAGCAGCTGGAGGTTATTGTTGGTAATGTCCTTGTGTCGAGGCGCCCTTATTCAGTACACTTTTAGTTCAATTGAACCGCCAATCAGCGCAATTGTGGGTGCATGGGGCACACACAATTCCTGACTCGACTCTTGCCTTGGAATTGACTTTGACTGTTGCCTGCCTCCTTTACCTAGTATAATATTTATTTGTATTTTTTTTTCCATTTCTTTATTTCTTTTTCGTGATTATTGTTATTAGTCGAGCAAACAAATTGGTAAATAATAAATATTTTTCAGTTAAATATTGTTAGTAGTACGACTTTTCATGCCATATACCAAACCAACAAAGCTTTAGAATGTAGCTGCTGGCAAACACGAGAATTGAAGAATACGGGATGAGATGGGATTGCCTGAAACTAAGGCAAAAAGAGGGACAATGTGTGGGCTTTGATAAAGGGAGTGTTTGGAGGCAATGGGAATGGAAGCTTCAAACCATGGCACGAGCCATGAATGGGAAACATGTTTATGGTAGTATGTAGATCGTGTTCTCCTCCATATTGACTATGTGTGACTTGCATTTAATACACATCAACTATGCGTATAAAGAGGAAAGAGGAAAGAGAGAGAGAGAGAATTGTTAGCCAAACTTACATACATATATACATAAGTACACATCCACACAGATACAAATTTGAAATGAAATCGAAATCAGAATAAAAAAGAAAGCAAGCAAATGCTTGATTTTGTAAAATATTTGCGCTGTGCAAATGAAGTAAAGCAATTGTTGTTATTGATGGTGCTGTTGTTGTTGTTCTTCTTCTGGTTGTTACTGATGTTGTTCTTGTTATTGTTATTGTCATTGCTGTTGTTGGTGTTGGTTTTGGAATTGTTGTTTACACCGCAACACCTATGAGTGATAATATTATTGAAATACGCATGAAATATTATTGTATCACGATTATAATAATCATCACCATGAGTGATGATTGTCCAAGGAAACAAAAATAGGCCAAGATTTTTTATATATACATACACATATATGAATTCATTAATGGAAAAGGGGAATTTTTAAAACTAGTCATCATCATCAGAAACATTTGACGCTTCAGCTCCTTGTGATACCACGTATTGCCTCCATGTAATTGGGTTATTTATAATATCCATCCAATTTCTTATATTAAGTTTTTCTATATTCGTTCTTTTAATTGCAATTTACATGGTTGTCAAAATGTTGTTGGGTCTTCCATCAAGGCTTTTGTCATTGTTTTGAAAAACTACACTTACTAACTAACTAACCCATGCCACTTTTTCCTCCAAAGCCGCGTGAGCTGTGGTCACTTAAGTCCGAACAAGACTGGGTATCGACCACAAGTCCCTACGGTACTGAACTACTGCGGTTAGTAGACATGCAATACAAACTTAGTGACTACTTTGCAGCTACAGAAGTAAGGACTTCATCAGCCACATAAATATACTCAGCATGCACAATAAAGTTAAATTTAAGACCTAAGACAATTAAGATCCTTTTGCTCTAACAAAAAATAAACGAAATGAGATTAAGTTAATCAGTTAAAAGACTGCTAAGTGTTTAGATGAGTTAAAAGAGTAGATTTTAGTTGAGTTAGAGACCAGGTCATAGTATAAGATCAGATTGCAAATAAGTGGTTACAAGTCCCAACCAATATATAATTGCAAAATTTATTGTAACCCGAGAAGGAACATTAAAATTTATACTACCAAGCAAATATGTGCAAAAGATACTGCCAACAATTAGATTGTGCATAAAAAGTGACATCAAGAGTCGTTCTACGACTGGATAATTTCGGGAGGTGCTTAATCTTAAGACGGTTTTGGTAAGATGGGATATTAATGCTAGGATCCTAGTGTAAATATTGTAAAAGCCTTTATTTGATTCAGGTCTTTATAGTCTACCTCCAGTTTCATATGAGCTTTCTTTATGTGTTCATAAATGATTTTTGTCGCCTTTTCTGAGGCTTTTGAGTTTCTTAATATTTTGTTTTGACAAGTGTATTCAAAGTCCAGCATTCCTTAGACCAGTGGTTTCTTTTAGTGATCCACAAACCACCGGTGGTCCCTGGAAACACCCGAAGTAGTCCTAAAAATATTAAATAAGTGACAAGTATTCGACACAGCGACGTCTACAAATAAAGCGCCATAGACACTTGTCTTTTCAAACAACTATGCTCTGATATGAACTCTGAACATGAAACTCTGTTTTTCCAAAGGAAGCATGCTGTCGAGGTTGTTGTTGTATTCTTAACTAACAAGGAGAACAAAGAGTTGCTTTATCAGTTCTGTGAGTCCAAATTTCTAATATGTGTTGCTTACTTATTTGGTAGATTAATTCGCGCAACTAAATATATTTAACCTTCAACTACAAGAATAAGAAAATTTTAAACCGCAAGGCGCAAGCAATATACCTGATAATGAAGATAAAATCAGCGAACAGGGGTTCTTGGCGCTTCTGATAATTAAAATCAAGCACCTAGTAGCACTGAACCAAAGATTAAGAAGTTAGTAGAGAGTATGCAGTAATAAAAATCTTATTAAAATTAATTAGGGTCTTCACTCAAACGTCTAATAGCAACTTGTATTTCACACACAATTGCGTGAACGCCTTGTTTTGATTATTGACTGTGTAACCGTGTAAATAGTCTATTCAGTGTATTTCGTATTCACACATGCAAACAAACAATAAATAATACCTACGACTAGGCAGTCTTGCCAATTCTTCATAAATTCACAAAGTTGGCAGCCCTCAGTATACACAAAACTACTTAATTGAGTGAAGACTCTAAATATATTTACCTCTGTAATGTGAAATTTTCTATAATTTTCCATTCCATCGATAGAGTCTCTACTGATATCAACAATATACTAGTATATATATATATTTTTTTTCTTTTCTTATTGTTTATTTACCATCAATCCCAGAGTGGGACAATTATTAAATTGCGTAGCTTTAGCTTAGAATTTACAGAAAAATATATACATAAATATACAATATATCTTTACATGATGGTTTAAAACATTTTAAGTGAAAAGAGAAAGGATGAATGGGCTAAGGAAAGTGGGAAGAGTTACTTAAATTTCGGTTTATTAGCCTGCGTCTCTAAATGGAAGATCTAGCGGGTGATATCTCTTTAGTCGTCTTTTAGTTTCACTGTTGTCGAGTAGATTTATTGTCAGGTTGTTTGGATGGTCAGTTAGTCTGTTGCTGTATCGCTGACTAAATCGATTGATTTGTTCGAAAATCCATGGATATTTAAGTTCTTCATGAATTTCCTTATTACTAGTTAATATATGAGCTCCGGTTGCCATTCCCAAGACTTTGTTTTGAAACCTCTGAATGATTTTAACATTTGAGTCACTAGCCGTGCTCCACAATTGGATACAGTAGGTCCAAATCGGTTTTAGTATGGCCTTGTATAGTAGCAGTTTCTTTCTAATCTTAAGTTTGGAGTGGCGTCCAATGAGCCAGTGCATTTGCCGAAGTTTCACATTTAAATGGTACTTTTTTGCCATAATATGAGGTCGCATACTAGTATATGAAATAATAAAATTGGCATTGTATGCATTTGCATCTCTATCCAATTAGGAATTTAAAACTTCGACTAATACTTATTGGAAATGGGGAAATTGCTTTAAAATAATTCCTAGTTAAAGTGCTTCACTTAATATTATTTTTATTTTCTTGTTTAAAGTGATTTTTCGTCTGAACTTTGTACAATATTTACATAATTTCACAGCAAAGCAAAAGTTAATGCGAAATTCGTGTATTTAACTAAAGTTATTTTTTAGTTCCAGGAATTGATCACACACATATTCGTGGCTTCATTTTTAAATATAATATATTCATTGCCAACAGGTATGGATTTAGACACTAAAATGTTATGTTTAAAACAAGAAACCGATCTTTTAAACTACTCGTAACTACCTCATATAATATTGAATCATTGAATTTTAGTACACTAATTGTTTTATCATGGTTGTTGGATTAACACAATGAAATTAATCATGGGTGCCACAGAAAACTCTAGTGTTTTCGTCGTATGGAGTTTTGCATTCCACTCGGCCACTGGGTGATTTTATCGAATAACCAATGAATGTTAATAGGGCTGTAAGCATATAAAAACACAAAAGGAGGAATCAAATACTCCCAAAAAAGTTTTCTGGGGAACCGAAAATCGCCAATCTTGTGGAATTAAGGAGGAAGTGTTTTCTGTGGCACCTCTGATTGATAAGAATATGTAAAATTAAGAGTAACTAATATATAGAGACGGCAAAATGTGTCGGAGAAACGCTAGAAGCACTTCGCAAGAGCTACTTATGCACCAGACTTGGATGTTTCCGATTATCATTTCTTTTGGTATCGATCCAGAATTTAATTCCTTTGAGGACCTTGAACAATGATTCAAATTAGCTCCAAGGAATTTATCGTCTGTCTTAAAAACTGGTCAAAAGTCATATCTTCGGAAAACATTTTGATTGTAACATGATTTTTAATTTCTCTATAATTGACTGACATAACTGCAACCGCTCCTGTTTTAGTCATAATGATTGATTCTGTATGAGTATTGACTGACCATTTCGACACAAAACTCACTTAGTACTTTCCCACTCCTATTATTCTTATGTCATAATTCATTTGCATACATAAAAAACACTCAAATTCACTCAATTTTTGCAAAATACTTTATTTTTTTTTTTTAACCAAATTTTTTGTTCTCTCTTTTTGTTTCCCCATTTATTTCTATTTTTTGTTTTTTGTCAAATTCTGTTTGCTCGCTACAAACAAACAAAAACCCACCAAAATGATGACGGCTAGTACAATGACGTACACATATCTAAAACTCAACATAGGCGTAAATGGATAAAAGTACATGACTTAATACCCGAGAAATGTTATATTTGCGCTTTGGCAATATTTCGAATTGAGTACTCAAGTTGAGTAGAGCGAAGCCAAAACAAAAAAGTTGCCAATTGCCGGATGGATCCATTCATTCCATTCATTTACTTATAGATTGTTGACTATTTGCAAAAGCATTAGATGATGCCGGTGGAAAGTGAGCGTGTGAATTTGTTTTCAGTTATATTTTTTTTTTTGACAATTGTACAGACAACAAGAGTAGAGAGAGTTAATGATTGCATGATGACCTCAATTGTTGGATAACAAGTGTCTCCGAGTTTAGATTTCTGTGAAAATAGGTGCAGTTGCAGCTTTTACAGCTGCGTTGTCGGTATTCATTAAACTTTATTCTTGGAAAATGTGATAATAAAAAATAAATGCATTTCATAAAGCGCATTAAGGCAGCCTGAGACCTCGTATATATGTACATATATATGTATGTATGTGTATGCTTATCTTGTAACGCTTGCTCTATCTATCTATCTATCTACAATATCAGCTTCTATACTCAGCCTGATAAATCGAGTGCCGCACAAAGCGATTAATGTTCTCCTCAGTCCACATACTATGATTATAAAATATTCATTTCGTTTACCTGACGCCGAGACACAACTCAACTCAACTTAACTTAATTTAACTCGGCATGTCTGGAGACTCCAAACAGAACAGGAAGACGTTCATACCCTCTTATCTAATCACGCGGTGCAGAAATGCAAATAAAGCAAAAGATCAGAGCACAATACAGAACACAGAACCGAACTGAACTGAACTGAATAGTGAACACAAAGACAACAACTAAAGATTCACCCCAGGGTTTTTTGCCGATAAGAACGAAAGACCCAACAACAACGAACAACAAAATATTATTATTATTATAGAAAAGAAAGAACCCCGATGAAAACTCAGTTGTTCAGTCATCGTTCTTAGCGGGAAATGCAAACAAATCATAAACCAAGTCAGAGCGAATTCTTTGCAAAGAGATAAGCAATGAACGATGAAGGAAACACGATCGTACGGGAGGTTAAAAGAAGGAAAGAAATAAAAAGAAATATGAAAAAAAAGGTTACCTCCTATATGAATATTCGTAAGCATTCTATATATAAATAATGCTATCAACAAACGTCGCGGGCTCTAAGCAAACATGGCGCAGATACAGTTACAACTGCAGCCATACACAAAAGGGAAACAACAAAATGGCGTGCATCGCGAACAAAGCATCATCATCATCATCATCATCAGATCGCATCACATCACATCACATCACATCGCACTCTTGATAAACTTATTACTTGAAAGATTAGAGATTTCGAACGAGTGCAGCAGCAAGCAGCACCGTGTGTGTTAGCGATTGTTGACCTCAGTCAAAAATGCCTTTGTTTTGATGGTTTTAATATTATTATTATTACTCCATGTTGATATTTCCATATATTCATGTATCTACGCTTGATGGTTTCTTAATAAACAAGTGAAATATGCAATGCCCTGACAATAATTAAAGGAAAAAAAACTTGAACTTTATTATTATTATTTATATTTTGTAGGCCTTGTTGTGGGTGCTCTGGCAATGAATTGTTCCCTTGGCACCCACTCGCACACACACAGAAACAAACACACATTACTTATTGGCGACCCAAATAGATGGACAGTTGGATAAGTACCGAGACTGTTAGTGTCCACCTCTTTTGGATAGTTCCCAACTGAAATGATTATGTAAACACATAGAGCTGATATATTGTATATGATGGCAACCAGGGAGCAAGTGTCAGTATGCGGTACACAGTCATTGGCATTTTAATAGGCCAGAAAAGTTTAAATGAAAACCATAGAATAAATATGATATGACTAAGAAAAATCTATTTCACGTTGACAAACTACCTGTTTATGAATATTTGTGTGTCATCAACATTTATAGCAAGAAACTGAAGCTCAAAATCTGAAATTGAATAGACTGGGTATTTCTAATGTGATAAAGGTAGGAGCATCGAAACATTTTTCTTCACGGGAGTGAATAGTATAAGTTTGTAATACACAGAAGGAGACATCGTAGACCACATAAAGTATATATATTTGTGATCAGCTCGATGAGACGAGTTGATTAAGCCATGTCCGTCTGTATCAAAACTAGTCCCTCAGTTTTTGAGCTAGAGAGCTGAAATTTTGCACATAGGTTTCTTTTTGCCATACGCAGTTCATTTGTCGGAATCGGTCCACTAGGGGGGTACCTCCCATACAAACCCCCCTTTAAATTAAAGTTCTTATTAGAAAAAGTTTTTTGTTTTTTGACGTATCGAACTGAAATTTGGATACTATCAGTTTCTGTCTATGTTCATGAACCATGTAAATTTTATGATCCTAGGGTTACCAGGAGGGGTACCTCCCATACAAATCCCCATTTAAATTAAATTAAGAAAACAGAATTCAGTGATGCTTGAAAGGAAGATTAGATGCAACCCGGAGGAGCGTGAAGAGTATTACATCTTTGGCATAGCCAATGATAGCCTGCTTTCTGTTTCTTTTTCTTTTTTTGTGTTATAGAGCAGGATGTAATAGAGCAATAATAGAATATACAAACTCAATTGCTTGGTTTTAGAGGCAGAGGGTGACCTCAGTAGTGAATTAACTGACTAAGCTCGGCCCCAGAGATCAACCTCTGCCTCTAAAACCAAATTGGTATATCCAAACCCCCTCAAAATCCCACACCTATCCTATCCTTCAAAATCCATAAAGCATCACAATGAGCCGTAAGGGGTTTTGGGTGAAATCACGTACAATAGCGACCGGCCTGTTTAACCTAACCTAGCCCAATCGACGCGTACAAAGTAAAGGTCAAAAGATAGTTCTGTAGAAAAATAGCTATACTTATCCAAAATTCTAAGTTTTTGAATACAGATTATGGAGTGAAGATAGCTAGCTTTGAAGAGAGAAACCATTTTTTTGCCAACGACATGATATCATTGGACAACACTATTCAATAAGTAAGGCCATGAGACTTAAAAGTCCATTTTAAAAGCCAAAAAATTGATTAAAATTACTTAATGAAACTTATTCATATTCCATATACTAAAGCATAGTATGGATAGTGTTCCTAAGAAGTTTGATGCGGATCGGATCCGCTGTTGTCGAGAAATCGGTGGATAAAATTTTGCATATAAGGTTATAGACTTACTCGTACATATTTTAAAATCAATAAAGTCTTCTTTGTAAAACATATCTTTTTTTTCGCCATATGTACAAATCATCTAGGTTTAAAAATAAATAGATAAAATAAATGAAAAGATCATTTGAAACGAAAGAACAACGAGAATATTGAATTGAACAGATCAGAAACAGAGCATCAACATCAAGAGCGTAACAAAGCACGCCGGTTTCGCTAGTACAATATAAAACTGCAGGGAAAAAGCAAGATATAGTTCTAAAACTAGGAAATTTATTACATGATCCATATAAGCTTATGATAAAAACATATTGTACCAACTAAAAATTGTTATACTATGTTAATCTTATTAGGTTCTTTACAAATACAAAGGATATTCCTGCCTTTAGTTGTGTTTTAGGTTATTAACCACACTTTGATCTCTATTTGTTTGACCACATGTGTGTATGTGTGCATATGTATATCCTTATGACAATTTGATGAGAACTTTGTTTACACTAGTTAAAAGCCCAATGTGCGCTGTTGTCAATAAAAATCTACTACAACAACAACACGATGATATACCTACTATATTCGCATGACAGGCGTACATCACAGATACAATTACAGATACATAGATATACGATATACATTTGTATACTACACATAGATATTGTAAATGAACATTGAACACGAGAGAATCAGTCACAGTTCAACGAAAATTATTGGAGCCAAAGGACTTCATTGGTTTGTTTGGGAATGGGGTCGCGCGTACCAATCAAGCGTGTTTTTGGCCTGACAACAACATATGTATGTACAATAAAACAGGAACGACAAATGATAATAAGTCATCGCCTTATACTAAAACAAGTGTATCTACTACTAGTAGGTGTATGTGTGTTTGTGAAGTTTTTGTATGTCATGTCGTGGTCAACATTCATTGATTACGTGCCATGCCACCTACAATCAGTTACTCACCCATCATACGCTGTGAGTGAGTGAGTGAGTGAGTGAGTGAGTGAGTGAGTTAGTTAGTCAGTCTATCTATCCATCGAATGAGTGATGTCAGAAGTGACGACTTTTCTACTTTTACCAATTTTTTTTCTTTTCTGTTGTTTGTGACCCCGGCGTAGTATAACAAAATTCTGGCATTTCAGCATTTAACGACGCAACGAAATTTCATGTCCTTTTTTTCCGTTTTACTTGATTTTGTTGTTGTTGGTGGTGTTGTTGTTGTCGTCGTACGCCGAATCAATATTAGTAATTTGAATTATTCAGAAGACAAATATGAAGCTTTAATGGCCAAACAGCGTGCAAGAACAAATCAACAAACGAATGGGCACAGAGGGCAACAAAACTAGTACTATAGAATGACCCAAACGGGCCACCACTCATACTTACATACACATTGCATACATTCATACATACATATAAATATATACCTACTGTACATATAAAAATATGCGCCTGTTTGCTTCGTGTACACCACTTCGGGCCAATTGGAACAACGATTCAATAATTTGGTGATGTCGTCGCCCAATTTAATGCAGGATAACGAACGGGGCAGCAAGCAACGACGGCTTCATCATTCGAATGATGCCCCAAGAAGCATCTTATGTACATACATAAATGCGATGAATACCGGATATGGTGATGATGATCATGATGATGATGGGCTAGGCAGGCAGGCTGGCAGGTCGACCATTGTCTCCAAAAATGAGTTGCATTGCAAATTTGTGTGAGAAGAGCAGGATCGGCTCAGGTAAATACGTCAATTTAAAATCGTGGATTGGATTGTAAGTCAATGTTTGACTTTTGCTCTGATTGATTGCACAACACAGCACAACACCAACAGTGGGATGGCTGTATGTAGAAATAGTGATGTGGTGTAGTGTGGCACATGCAACATTCCATGCTCCAAGTGCAACACCAGCATTCAAACGAAGTCTACGATTGACATTTACTGATGAAGGCGGAGTAAGCAGGAGAGTGAGGAGTGAATGTCAAGGCGTAGAGGGTCACACAGTTTACGCGATTTAACTGCTTCTGGTTAAGTTTGCATAACGGAGTCAATCGTATGAATCAACGATTTTCTGCTGCGCCGGCATAATTTCTCGCCCTTCCCTGGGAGAATCTGACGAAAAATTAAAAGCAACTGAGTAAACATACTACATGCGGGATGAGGACTGATGAAGTGCATTACTATTGAGGCACTTGCATTTTACATATAGACAAGGCTTACTACTATTATTGAAGTAATAGTAGCATCCTTTCGTATCCACTTTAAACTTCCTATATGCAACCATATTTGTCATAGAGCTCTGTTTCTTGACTTAAATGCTTTTGGCTTGCCCAAACGTTTCGTTTGTTTGTTGCTACTTGTCGACGTTGTTGTTGTTGTTGTTGTCTAAAAGTCCAGATTTTTGGTCAGATTTTGTCTGGATTTGGCTTTGTTGTTGGCTCCCGACATTCGGTTCGGTTGGGTTGGTTGTTTTTGTTACCATCATATTCCACTCATCATCAAAGACGACGACGTTGTTGGCTTTAAGTGAAAAATCAACAAATTAACGTGTGTCTTGTATTCTGAATCTACTATTCTTTGGTTGTTGCTGCTGATGTTGCTATTGCGGTAATACACGCCCAATTTTACGCCCACTTTTACGGCAAACATTTTGCGTGCAACTGTGGTCTGCCTGCATCTCTGCCCGCCTGAATCCGTGCTCCATGCACCACCCGCACAACTTGCAGCACTTGGCTAAGCAAAAAGTTTGCTTTGTGCAACACGAAATATTTAACTTCAGATTTTGGTGAGCTCACGCACATACATCCATATACCAGCACACACAAACATACCACACATATGTATGCTTATATACACACTCATGAACACATAGAAATAAAATCGCTTCCGGTTTTAGGCTTTTGCTGCAACAGCAAATGTTGCAACTTGTACTGGCTTAACCACAACAAAAGCTTCTGTCTGTCTGCCTCTCTGTCAGTCAGCCTGAGTCACTCTTCCACCATTTCTCTCCCTTTGTGTTTATGTGATGCTTCTACAACAAGCAACATCATGGCCGCCCCCCTCTTAAGACCACGCCCAACTATGTTTTGTGCTTCAAATATGTTTGATGCATGCATCATCACAGGTGTTGCCCATACACACAAGTCATCAACCATCATCACCATCACCATCATCATCGCCATCACACAGAAATGCAGCAACATATTACTTTATTGTTGTTGCAAAAGTTCTTACTGCTGCAGGGCTTCGTTGCGGCAAATACCGCCATAATATGGAATATTATAAACACAAATTAATTTCGTTTCAGTTACAGCAGCAACATCATGGAAAAGCAAGTAACCAACCAACCAAACCAAACCAAACCAACCAAGCCAAAGTAAGCGAATGAATGAAATATTGTATATTCCATAAAATATTTGCCATCCAGCAGTATGTGATGTGATGTGATGAGTTGCTGTTCTTTACTTAAATACGTGTATGTATTAAGTATAATGCAATATATTAAAGAGATATTATATCATACATGTATTTAGTGTATTTGAAATTTGAGAAGCTTGTACTTCAATTTTCTAATAAGATAAATGTTTCATAGCTAGCAAAATGTAACAAAAATTAGCAAATTCACATAAATTAAAAATTGATGAACAAGCAAAGTGATAATGAAAATCCCTGTAGACAATTTTCTTGTAAACTTTTTACAAAAACGTTTCAGCTTCTAAGAATGCTTAGAAGACTTAAGAAATTCATTTGCAGCATTTATCAAGTGTCTTTCCCTGGGAGTCCCTAAATTTCAGTTGGAATATAACAATATTTAAGCCAATTTTGAAGAAAGTTAATAAATTACTAGTCTTTGGTAAAACCTAAGCAGTGATCAACCAAACACTGAATGTGTCGAATGGCATGATCACAGAAGCCAAAAAATGGATACACAAGGCTGAAAATCACAGGGACAATGCGATAGTCCGTACTGCCAAACAACTTCTCTTTGTGACATCCGCACAAATAGAAAACGGTTGAATGTCAAACTCGTAGCTGAAAGACAAAGAAAAATTCCTTTATTTAAGGGTTTTCAATTAGCAAAAAAACGCACGGCGAAAATCCCGGTACCAATTGGCGCAATATTTATTCGAACAAAACTTATCCAATTTGACCACGTCAAGGAGACACAATTTATAAGCAGTCCTGTCCACAAGGCATTTTGCAAAAAGTAGATCGCTAAAGTTGTAAAATAATGCGGTTTAAAACTAGTGCTTTGAGGATGCTTTTTCTGGTACGGCGCCCACCTAGTGTGAGTCAAAGGATGAACAATATATTGGAAGCACATTGTGGCCATTCACAGAAGAGGAAATGCCTTTGCTTTTCTAATAAGCTAAATGTTTCATATGCTAGCAGAATGTAGATTTCATCTAGTATCACAAATAAACAAATTCAAATAAATTAAAAATTGATGAACAAGCAAAGTGATAATGAAAGTCCCTGTAGATAATTTTCTGGTGAACTTCGCACAAAAAATGTTTAAGCTTTCCAAAAATTATAACAAGACTCAAGTCTTAGTTTTTTTGGTAGAAGGAAAAATGTTGATAGAAATCCAAAGACAGCTTTTCGTTAAAATAAGAACATAGTAGATTGGCAGCACTTATCATGTGGGACAATGCGATCATGCGAACATCTAAACAACATCCCTTTGAGTATTTTGCATAGATAAAGAACAAATTAAATCTACCGATCGCCACATCAACAATACGAAAACGGTTGATAAGTGTCAAACTCGTAGCTAAAAGACCAAGAAAAGTTCCTTTATTTAGGGGTATTTTTTTTAAGCAAAGGCTTGAATTAGCAAAAAAACAACATTTTGTGAATGGACAAAACAAAAATTGTCCAATTTTACCAAGTCAAGAAGAAACAATATGATGTAAATAGTACATTACTTAAGTTGTAAAATAATGTGGTTTGATGTTAGTGATCTGCTGATACTTTTTCTGATATGGAGTTGGGCCCCTAGTGCAAGTCAAAGGGAATATGGATGAACAATATATTGGAAGCCATTCATAGAAGAGAAAATGGCTATGCAGTGGATGTTATTACAGAATAACGACTCAAAGCACACATCTAGAAAGACAAAGAAGTGGTTTGAGGATCATAATTTCCACGTTATAGAGTGGCCGGCTCTATCCTCTGACCTTAATCCGACAAATCATCTTTGGATTGATTTGAAGAAAGATGTGTGAAGGGCTAAACTCAAAAACTTTGGAGATAGTATGTACCGCGCGGCAAATAATGCATGGACCAGTATATGACGCACAATATTCGATTCGTTGACCTCCAGATAATATACATATATTAGTACAATAATTATATAAATGTATTGAAATCAACCAGGGATTCACCAGGACAATTCACAAATCATTGGCTAAAAAGAAACTCATTCAAAAAAGCAAACTTATACTGAAATGATAAAAGTTAAAGGTAAAGAACCTTTACTGAATATTCTTATATCAAAGATTCTAAATTCTTTTGTCAATGTGTTTGTTACAAAGTCAATAAATTAATTTTAATATTGGTCTTGAACTCTTACTTATCAAGCGGCATAAAGAAAGATCACCCTTCTGTTATACAAGACTACTATATACTAAAACCGGGCTTTACATATGGTATAGAACATAGAAATACTGCAACGATACCAATCGAAATCATTAAGACATATTGTTTATTTCATCTCAAACAAAAATATTCACAGATATCTGCAAATGCCATATGTAAAAGAAGAAATAAAAAAAATTTCCGTATAAATAATTTAATATACGAGTATGATTCCAACAGCCCATAAACCAAATGCGGAAATTCTGTTTATTGACGTAGCCATTGAGCCAGAAATGTACCTAATCACTGAACAAAATTCGACGCGAAAACAGCGAACATTCGTTGAGCTGTTCCAGAACCCATTGACTGAAATTTAAGCGTAAATTCAAGTCTGGTGGCTTCAATTCTTGGACGAGTTGGATTTTGTAAGCCTTCAAACCAAGATCCCAACGTAAAATTCGCCAAGTTGTTGCATACGATAAGCTCAAATGTTGAGATCGGCGTCGAATGGATTACTCATGGTCTTCAGCCACACTCTCGGCTACAGCCGCAATATTCTCCTCACTACGGGCTGGATGTGGTCTGTTCGGTCGCGTATCATCCAAAAGCGTACACTGCGACACAATTTTACGGATGGTTTTGGCAATAGTGGTCTCGGAAGGCCGATGATGCGCCCCATATGTTGCTCGAAGTGCACGAAAAACATTTTTGACAGAATTTCGTAATACAGACGTTGTTGCGGTGTGAGTCTTTCTATGATGATTTGTCAAACATTACTGAATAAAAATATCATGACAGCATGTATGGAATTTAATTTGTATTAAGTTTGTTGGAGCTTCATTAATTTTGTTGTAAGAATTGTAGTATTATACTTAGGAAATTTACTTACTATCTTACATATTAAGAAGATAGATTGCAGATTTGACTGAGGAGAAATTGAATTCACAACAATTGTCACAATGTGTGTGCTTATTTATGAAAAAAAATATTTTTACAAGAATTTACAACAAACTTTCCTTGACATAATCCACTTTTAAACAAAGAAATGCGATATCTTATTGGAAAATTTTTATTTTATATGTGTGTTACAGGTCTTCCACTCTCTTTCTCTATTTTAATGGTCTTTTAAAACTTTCTTTCAATTTTAAATAAATTTCTCCTCACAATTTGTTTTTAGTAATGACGTCTAGCACCACTACTACCTAACATACAAACTACTTAATCAATCATTGGAAAATGTTATGAAATATAAATTATTCCATACGATGGTTGGTTTCCACCAAAAATTCAACCCAATTTCTCATATGCATAATAATGATGGGAGAAAATAATTAAATTTATATGTAAATGGAAATATGTATTCATTGTGCAGTCAAGTCTTATGTAAAAGGGGTTGAGATGCTGTGTGCAAAATCTCATATACACACGCACACATGGTATACAAATTGTAAGTGAAAATCTGCAATGGAAACGTGTCGCATGAGAAAACTGAAACTGAGTTATATTAATTTTAAGTATATAACATGTTATGTACATATGTATGTATATAAAAGTGTATATACATTTTGTTACATGAGTTTAGCACATAATTAACCTAAAAATGTAACTCCATCTTGTTTATCAGCGAAAATGAAATAAAAAACTGAAATAAAATGAAATGAAAAAAAAAGAAGGCGCGCATCTCATTATCACTCGGACGTGAATATCTCTCGACATGTTTGTCGTTGTATCTGCTGTTGTTGTTGTTGTTGTTGCTGTTGTTTGTGTTTTACATGTTTTTGTTGTTTTGTAGTCACTGTCATCATCATCAACCATTCACATTGTATAAGGTAATTTTGAGTACGAGTAGAGATACTCGTACACGGGGCGACGTTGTCATGTTTTAAAGTGAATTTGTGTTGAGCTCACATCGTTAAAATATCCGTCAAAAACTTAAGTAAACAGACATAACTACGTGCATTTTTAAATTGAACTCAAATATATACAACACCAACAACAGTAATAACGAATTAACCTGCGACGATCACCAACGACGCTAAGTAAGTGATAGATACTCAACAACAACAGCAACAACAACAACGTACTCCGCGCCCAAAAATAAAACAAGGCAAAACATTAAATCCGATTCACCGAATCCTAAATACCTTTTCCCTCAAATTTATACACATTTTCTGTGTGTCAATTCTCATTTAAATTGATTTCCAATTTCTTTTAAATTTTCCATACAAAAACTTATAAAAATTCCAAGTTATTTTATTATTAAATATTGGTCTATTAGTTCCAATCTTTCTGGGAAAAACAAACTTTGATCTAAAGCCTCATTTACATTCAGCGAGTTTGCAATCTTTTAGCCAGCGAATTCACTATTTGTAAACAATCTACCGAGAAATCTTGGAAGCCGGCTTACTTTACACGCTACTAGCGTAGGCTGGGGGTGGTTTTAGTACGTAGGCATCGCATGAGACTGTTTGTCCGGTGAATCGTGCATGCTATTAGGTCGGTCTGCTAGGATCTTTAGAAGATTTACACCTCCATGGCGAATCCAAAACAAAAAAAAAAACACTGTCTCTTATATTCAAAGTGGATCACTAGTGAGGCAGCTGCGAATATTTCAGTTGTCAACAAAATGAATTGTCTAATCAACGAGTGAAAATTTTGTGTGTAATCGTTACTAGCGCACACACAGATTCGCCCGTTTCTTAGCAGATTGAAAACACGCTAAATATAAATCAGGCTTAAGGAAACCTGCTAGCCAGCGAATTCACTATCAGCTAGTGAACTCACCCAGTGAAATCATATCGCTAGTTAATAGCAGAACGTATACAATCTTTCCAGAAATGGCTTCTTTGCTCGCAACCAGTTGGCGTGTGTGCTTGTTAGTCGATGGCATCAAGCCATCATCACTATCGCTTAAGCCAATTCGCTCGCATGTTAACTCGATGACTAGCAGTTCTATAGTTCAAATATTGAGAGCAAAAGAAGCAGGTATAGACACACTAAGATAGACATACTTTTTGGAGATTATTTCTTCCACAATTCGAATTATTTTCAATTTAACACAATATTTACATTTGAAAACTATCAATCATTAAAGTTTTCTGGTGGATTTATCAAATATTTGTTGGATCAGTCCAATTAGTTTGATATGTGTTGCAAATTATTAAAAGGAAGGCTAACATACACTTTGTAGAAGCGGGTAGACAACAAAAATCATGGATTTGAAGTAAATATTCTATGTCGGACTATTTTAGCAATCGGAGAACCAGATTTCAGTTTCACTTGCCATCAAAACTGAGTCAAGTATGCATAGATGAATCGATTCTATTCTTTCGATATGTACTTTTTGGGGCGTCCAACTCATATTATAGTTTCATCTGTTACAAACCTCACACAAAATTGATATTATCTATTCACACTTAAATGAAAGGTATAAAAATATAATTTCAAGCTGCGTTTTTCCGTTTCG
Source organism: Amiota communis (assembly GCA_037043315.1). NCBI lineage: Eukaryota > Metazoa > Arthropoda > Insecta > Diptera > Drosophilidae > Amiota > Amiota communis. The sequence continues at coordinate 36,853 of JBAMAV010000823.1, read as the reverse complement.
CGTCTTACACCATCGTCAATGATTCTCATTACTCTCTGTGTTCAAAACCAAATCGTCGTTTTGTATGCCAAAAAAATTAAGGAAACAAGTAAAAGTCGTGATTATCACTTGGAAATTATATACATATATCATATGTAGATACTTATTACATACAAACATATATAGATAAACAGATACATATGTATAAAAACAGACTGTGTATGTAAAGAAAAGGGTAAAGTGCTTGGTGGGCAAGACAAGTCGAAAAATCAAAAATTGACCACGGTCGGTTGATTACAAATGGTGGATGAATTTGGTTTCTTTTTTTTTTTTGTGTTTTTGTCTGATTTTTTTCTCTCTTCTTGTTGATTTTTCTTAATCAGTACCCATCAGTACAACAACAACAACAAAAACACATACTAGTTAAAATGATTTTCAAGTCATTTAATGTCTTGGTTGTTGTTGTCTGCCATTTTGTGGACAAAACACGAAATCACTTTTTTTTTAGATAAACACAAATGCGAACCGAACCGAACTAAAGATCCCCCAATTTGGGATCTTGGGCCTGGTTCATTCACTACAAATTCCTCGTAAATTCAACAACTTTGTGTGAAATAAAAACCTAAAAATGACAAAGGGAAAGAAAAGAGGATTTGGGATTGGCTAAGAAAAACGTGTCACTTAATTTTAAACAAATAAAGACAACAGACAATTGGCAAAAAAGTATTGTAATAATAACAATAACAACAAGAAACATATGCAATATGCGCGATAAATGGAATTTTGCAATAAAATATTTACAGAGGGACGGTTCCTCTAAGAAGGCAGGTACAGAAACCAAATACCTGCCTGCATGGTCACTTACAAAAAAAAAAAAAAACTGCACCCAAGTCATCGCATCGCCATCATTAACATCATGCATATATCACCATTAAGGCTAAATATCTTAAATGATCATCATGAGTAAACCACTAGTATGAGATACTTGAGCTGAGGCTAAAGCGGGGTCAAGTGGCGATCGATGCTCGTTGATTTAACACCGTCGGAAAAGAAAAACGTAAGACAAAGATACAAGATGCATCTACTTGTTTTACGTTTGACTATTAATGCTGTAAATGATGATGATGATGCTGATGATGAAGATAATGCACGTACTTTGCATATTTTAACATATTTTCTGTTTTTGTGTAGACAAGTGCAGTTGCTAATTGAAATAGTGTCGCCACCATAGACCTCTCTAAAGCTGCTAATGTTGAGGCAAAGTTGTTTGCAAAAGGCGCGCGAGCTTTTAGAGGCTGCCAACCAATGTCAGTGAGTCTTAAATGATGAGAGATTGACTCTGGTGGATTCAGCATGGTCATATTGTTCATTGGGACGGTCCATTTCTGGGAAATTTACGAACTCTGTTCAAGAAGGAAAATTATGCGTGGATATCAAAGGCAGCTAGGATGATTGAATACAATATGGGCCACCCACCCTTGTACTGTTTGGAGTGCAAATTGGTGATCCTTCGGGTATTAAAAATGACCAGAGGCTGGTACCATGGGTGGTCAGGAGCACACGGAACTTGTTCCTTATGAGAGTATCGTGGTGGCTGCGGTTTAACACCCAAATGCGGGTAGACTGATAGCTCGAAGTAGAGTTGCGTTATACAACCGGGTGCTGTGATCCAGAAAACAGCAGAGGCATTAGATAGACCTTGATCCCGACCGTCTCGGAAATTGGTACTTGTGGATATAAGTATATCCAAGGTGACGTTGATTGATGCTCAATCCGTGTGCTTGGCCAACCATTGGCAGCTGCCCATGTTAAACCAATGGACTTCTTATATTCATTGGTATGGATCTGTAAAGAGGCCCTACAATCTGTAAGAAGTATAATTTGAAGAGAGAGTTTTGATCTGGATGCCATCCCATCTATCCTTAGATAGAGCGGGGACCGTGAATTACATTGCTTACAGAAAATGGCAAGTTGTGAGTAAATTTTAAGGCTTCCAAACTCATGCTTGCCTGCCCTTATCTGGTTCTGGTGTAAAGCCAAAGCTTAAGTGACCTCTTTTGCCTTGAAACGAGTATCTCCTACTTATTCCTACCTATAAAGAATAGACATTCTTTTCGACCTTAAGTCATGTGATGGAATCTTCTTGTCTTGAGCTTGTGAATCACTGGCTATTGCCGCATGCATTCTCTTAACCCTTTTATTATACAACTATCTTAACCTAAGTCTAACCATTAAGAGGCACTAGGTAAAACGTCAGCAATAACCTCGGCAAGCATGCGTTAACTGGGTCTGTTTGAGACCGCTAGTCTAACATGTCTCAATGACAAGAGTAGCAGCAACAAGAACAAAGTGTCTACTAAATAACTTGCATGCAAAATGCAATTTCAAAAAGAAGAAAACTAACTTCTATAGAGTAGAAAGATACACATAAACACATCACCATGAGACACACTCTGAGACACTAATGCATGCAGATACTGACATATTAACTCACTCACTCACTCACACACTCATTCAGAATTTAAGCCGCAAAAAGAAAAACAAAATTGAAGAAGTATATTTTTAATACCAATAATTGCATGATTGAAGCGTACGTTTCAAATGAGATTTTCCTTTAAACTTCGCCTTTAAACGCAACAAATTGTTGAAAATCACGTACGAGATTTTAAATAGCAAAACACATGCCAACTTAGTCCAGCCAGCCATGGCAAGCCAGTGAAACCATAAGGAACATGATAGACAAGTAAAAACCAAGAGAAAACATTAACAAACAGGAACAAAAAATATTAAAAAAGGAGAAAATGCAGAAGGACCAGCAGGAAAGAAATAAATGCGATGAAAAGAAAAATAATTAACATGATTGCACGAGTGAGTATCTGTGTGTTTCGGCATACATATTGTACATATGTGTGGATACTCATACATTTACTTGTGTTTGATGGCTTGTTGATGGTTCAACAAAAGGATATCATCATCATGGAGTGAAGAATGAAGGCGTAAAAAAAACAAATAAATATAACAAAAAGGAAAAAATTTAATTTTACTCTTTTTATTTTATTTTATTTTGATTGATCTGAAGTATACACAACGCAGTTGGCTTCAAGTGACTCGTTCGTTTATTCCTTCGTTTATTTATGCACTCTCGTCTTTACCTCTCCATTCATTTCCATCACAATACTTCTTTCATCCTTTCCTCAGTTACTTTAACCATTTTTAATAATAAAACTTGTTAAAAGAAGAAATGGCAACATTTCTCTCAATGTTGCTCGCAGCGTTTGCAGCATTTTCATATTTATAAGATAATTGAAAGCGGGTATTGCCAAATTAAGAACGCTTGGCAAACAAAGAAGGACGACGACGACGACGATGATGACGATGGCAATGAGGACGATTGTGGAATGAATGTGTGTATCTGTGCTTGTGGGTGGCTGCCAGAATGATATTATATATTGTATATGTGTGTGCGAGGCGCATGTGTGTTGAAAGAGAGGCACAGATGAACAGAAAGACAGCTAGACAGACTGACAAATAGCGGGCATATCCCTTGTGTACACAACAAGCGCTTTATTGTATTGTTCTTCTTCTATTACTTTGGTGTGTGCCATCATCTACCCTTGTACTCTATACCTCCTTCTACTGTTGCTCATCATCATTGAACCCCAAGCAACCAGTGAGTCAGCCAGCCAGCCAGCCAGCCAGCGAAGCCAAGTGAAGCCACGCGCTATACAACACACACGCCCCTTCTTCATGCTCAATGTGGCGTTTTTGGTGTTTTTACGGATTTAATAAATTGCATTCGTAGTTGTTTTAAATTGATTTCGCCGACTTTTGTCCGTCCATTCGTTTCTTCATCTTGTTCCATCTAACGTTTGTCGTCACATTCATTGCCCGCAGCCAAGATTTCTAAACCAAAAACAAGAGATTTCTTTCATTTTGTTTCGCAGGACATTGCTTTGTTACTTCCTGTTGGTGGCATCATCGTACATACTTCGACTACACTTTTGCTGTTCCTTCTGCTTCATTTTCTTTTTAAGTTTTTTTTTTTCTTCTTGTTCTTCTGTTCATTTTCTTCATTTTCTTGTTCTACTACTTCCGCTTGAACCTTTAGACGCCGGCTGCTGCCTTAGTTTAATATGTTATGCCAACGTCCTGGTTCGCCGTTGCCTTCATCATCATCATCATCATCATCATCATCATCATCGTAGTCGTGCTGCCCTTTTGCCATTTACAAGTTTTGTTGAGTTTTTCATTTGTTTTATCTACGTTCAACTCTCGTCGTCGTCGTCTTGTTTCTTGTACTTTTTCTATATTTCTTCTGTGCTTTTACTTTGGCTCTTTTGGCCTTGTTTGCTAATACTTTTCGGGGTACTTTTGTGAGCCACTTACGAAACGAACAAAAACCAACTACTAAGAAAAATGAATAAACGTTGAACGACACGAGATACAATATCTTGTAGATACTTAGCTTTCATTTATTGGTAAAAAAGAAAAAAAAAAAATAATATAAAAAGAAAGAATGAACAATTCTTTAATAAAACTTTAAAGGAAATAAACAACAAATTGAACAAATTGTAAGAAAAATTTGATTAAAATCGAATAATAACAAAGTCTTATAATATCCAATGATTTCTCGTAATACAATAGATTCCAATTCTTAATTTTATTGAAAATATTTATTAAAAATTCAATAAAACTTGCAAAACCAAGAGGGTACTAAGGACTTCATTCTTAAATTATAATACCCTTTTACTGGGTTTCTAGCCACCTCTTTTGGTTCTTGAAGATTCTCTTTAAACACTGTTATCCATAAGGTTGCAATCCACCCTGACAATGAAGACTCACGCTGAAGCAGGCGAAGACTCGACAAGAGTTGTAGAGCCAATAATGATGATGATGAGGTTCATGATTCATGAATCATGAATGTTTTTTTGTATATATGTATTGGATTGATGGTTTATATAAATACGAATGTATATATTGTACAATAATCTTAAACTAAACAAAACATAATATTATCTCAATACCACCTTAAAACCTTATTAATCTGCGCTGTCACATATTGCATATGCACTAAAATCTGCATTTGCATCTGAAATTCTGCAATATGTGTGACAGCGCGTCTTAAAGGTCTTTTTGCTTCTGTATCAAATTTTTTTTATAATCTGTTCACACCAAATTCCAAATTCTCTTAGAAAAGTTTTAAAGTTTTGATATTAAAATTCTACTTAATTGAATTAGCATCATAAGATTTAATTAAATATTTTCCATTAATTTGAACTCTTTTTGTCACTCGCTTTTAACAATGAATCTTTTTGATCCTCTTAGTCACTTGCTTTCCATAAACTAAACCAATCTTACAGAAAGGAATTAACAAAAAATTGCGACTTGATTTCGTTTTCCCCTAATTGAGGGAACATGCCGCATTAAGGTAAGTGCGGAGAGGATACTGCTTACACAGAAAAAGGGTCCTATAATGAACAGCAAATTTTTTACAGTTAAATTATTATCTCAAGTTCAACTTTAGGAATTCGATTCATATAAAATTTATCAAAAAAACTATGGAAATTGTGGAAAAGATAAAAGTACAATAGTTGAGGGAGAAATATACATACGATTATATTACGAATTATGTAATTATTCTTTAATAACACAATGTTGATCAGCGGTGGAGATGATGTAACATACAAAAATACACAAAATACACGAAATCACCAACATAATCACTATTCCAATTCAGACGTACCGATTTCCAGTCTCCTGTTTGGTTCTTATGGGATGTCAATAGGTGTCCAGAGAATTAAGGCCATTTAATTCGTTCTCCACAGTCAGTCCTTTGGTTTGGCCTCATAATCCAACCATGATGACACACCGATGCACGTGGACATCACCCCAGGGTAAAAATTGGTCGACATCCACGTCAAATGTGACTGAGACCACGCTCCGGTAGGAGTGGTGGATGCCGTACGAAGGTGCTGATTTTGGCCGTAGGTATACTCAAGTCTATAATTGCAGAAAAAACTACATTCAACTCGGGGTTCGAACCTGCGTTGTGCGGGCCGCGAGACCGGCACTATATCACATGACCACCATTGACCTATGAAACGAGTTTGCTAAAATCACACAGGTGATATAAATGAAACTCCTAAGGATCCATTCCAAATTATCCAACCACTCTTGTAGGTTCTTGTTGGACAGCATTGTGTTTTCTGTTTTTTTATAGCGAGGCATGTTAAGGCTAAAACAGAGGTGCCCGTTCGCATTAATCAATTATAATAATTTTTTTGGTAAATAAAGTGGCACACTGCTTTAAGCAACTTTAAGTCCCTGGAAATTAATTGAAGCTCCTTCTCTTTGTAAGAAATTCAATCCAAATAACGATAATGTTGTACCATTCACTAATAAAAAAACTACTTCTTTTTACAATAAAATTTTATCATTACAAACAAATATGAAAAACGACAATACAGAAAAACAAGAAAAGTCTTTTCATTTACAATTTCAATCTAAAGATTTATAAACAATAATAAACTGAACTCTTAATTACTTCTATCAATAGAAATTTAAATCAAATAAAAGTTTTAAGAGAATTTAAAACAAACATAAACATTTTTATGCAAAACATCAAAAATATATAAAAAGTTAGAGATAAAAATTTTTTAATAAATAAAATATTATAGTCGTATGCATAAAAACGCAAAACAACAAAGACACATTATGTATACTCATATACCATATATGTACATAGTATCTTTGTAGTTATAAACACACGCACATGGACATACATAGATATACTTAGGAGTAGAAGCACTCAAAATGCCTGGACGGCAAGCATATTATAAAAGATTTAGCATTTGTTTACCAACGGATGATGTATTGTCATCAAGCGACCCTTAGATTTATTACTACAATGACAATATTCACAATGATGATAATGATGATGATGATTATGAAGACAAAAATGTTCACAAAAAATTCTATTTATATTAAAAATATACTTACATATAAAATTTTAGATAAAACAAATTTATGTTGACTAATAAAAAATGTAAAAAAATGCCAAGAAAAACATATCAACATTTTTAAATATTTTGCAAAAATCCTTTAAAAGGGATATTGATAAAACATAATATTCGGTGGTTAAATGAATCTTATATAACTTGCAATTCCTATTTTTGTTAACTGTCATTTCAAATCAATTCAAGTTTTGTTTGAATATCTTAAGAAATACAGACAATTTCCAAACAAATAATACTCAGTTATTTTTAAAGAAATTATATTAAATATTTGACAGAGCGGTCAAACTTTTGGATATGTTGAGAAGATTGTCAAGAAAAAGAGTTAACTTGTTCCTTAAAGAGCTCTCATATACTTCACATATGACGATTTGAATTCCTATAATTTTCATTCTGGTAGACTCAAAAGAAATAAGATAAAAACAATTATGGTTTTGAAGTGGAGTTTTGTAGAGAGGTGCCCCCTTTTTATAGTCGGAGAACCCTGGTCACATTACATATGATTTTGGCGTACCAGTTGGACACGACAAAATTTCAGATCCTTAGCACTAAAACTATGACCAAAGTACAGACGGTTATATAGACAATTCTACTAGTCAATGAGAAAATTGCAAAATTTCCTTTCCTTCAGGGTTGCTTCTCACACATACACAGTTCTGAAGTCCTAACAAACTACAACATAAAGTGATAATATCTAATTCACACAAGTGTTATAACTTAATAGATATTTTTCAATAGTTAAATAATTTTTTTAAATAATATATGTATTATCAATTGAAACTAAATGACCCAAAGGCATGGGCAATATACAATACAATAGAAAGGTATATAGACACTTTTTGTTTGTGAAAAATATAATAAAATGTTGACGATTTGAATTTGTTTGTTTGTTTCTTTCCTTTTTTTTTTCCCTATATTTATTTATATTTGTTTTGTTGTTTTATTTTTATTTTTATTATTTTTGAGTTGTTCTAGTTATTGTGACGACGGCAGCACATCATCGTCAACGTCGTCGTTACTATGATGATGATGATGATGATGATGATGCTGTGATGCCAAGGCTAAAGCAGTAGAAGCTTTACTAGAGCAACGAGGGCGGGTTGAAACCAGCAGATACTTTTGCTGCTGCTGCTGCTGCTATTGCTGATGTTGTTGTTGTTATTGCGTTTACCGTTATATGCAAATGGTAAATATTTGAAAAGGATTTTGTTTGTTGATTGTTTGCTTACACACCTCGGTGTCGAGCGGTGTTAGTCGCTGTTAGCTTTTTAATTATAAAATATTTAACCATAAACTCACACTTGAGTGCGTCGCAAACAACACACACACACACATACACACACTCACTGACAATACACACAAATTCTATAACAATAAAAAAATATATGTATGTAGTATATATAAATTTACAATTTGCAAAATACTACACAATAAACAAAAACCTAAAAAAAAAAATATAAAAAAAAAAAAACGTGCATAGTAAAAAGTCATAATAGTTTTAGCCAAAACACGCAAATGCCGCCTACGTTTTACTACTGATTTTTTATGTTGTTGTTGTTTTTGTGTTATTATTTTAGTGGTTTTGTCTATCAGGGAAAATTGTTAACCGCCACAAAGCAAAATACAATTACAACAACAATAATAAAAGAAATAACTTTGCAATGCAAAAAAAAAAAAAAAAGATAAACACAATGGCAGCAATTTAATATTTTTAAAATATTCACATAAATTGATGACATGCAAATTAAATACAATATGATTGCCCTCATCGAATCGACGACTAAGGACAAAAGTTTGTTATTTTATTCTATTGTTGTTGTTGTTGTTGTTGTTTTTATTATTACCTATTATTATTATTGATTTTGTTGTTTTTGATGTTGAACTTTACAGGTGAAATTGATTTTTCTATTAAATGTTGCTTTTGTTTAATTCAAAGGAAAACTTTAAGTATCTTTTAGAAATATGTGTGTGTGTAATAATTATTGTAAAGATACTAATAACTTAAATTAAATTAAATGATTATTATCATTTGTTTAAAATAACAATGAAATTAATACTCGAAAAGAACTTAAATTGTCAAAATGACAATGGAATGAAATGTGCAATGAAAATTTCTGATTAGTTGATGTTAATCATCTTTGATTTTATCTCCAATAAACTAAATTATGCTGATATGATAGAGATAAGTAGAAGAAGAATAGAATATTGTGAATAACAAATAGAAGTTTCTATGTACTGCTTATTCACTTCGACTTTCGAACTGTGAACTCATATCTCTTCGGGAGCAGGACTGTAATTAATCAGAAGTCAACGCTGCCACATAAAACAGCAATGGCAACAGAATCAGACTCCAGTACACAACGTTCTGGGACTGATCAAAAATCAAATTGAAATTCAAATAGAAGCTGGTTGGTTGGTTGGTTTCCGTGGCTGGCTCGTATTGTCCACTACGAGCCACAATTAGCACTAGAGTGCCGTTTTGATACCACTTCCTCGCCGAACGCAATCAGTATTACTGAATCCAACCTGTCGAATTTAGGTATTTGAGTAAATCACCCGGGCATGTGACTGAACAGTCCGAGAGATTGTCGATGAAGTATTTGCCCAGAAACTTATTTCTAGTCTTTGCCAAGGCTGGGCATTGACATAGTGAGTGACTCCTCTTCCTCTTCGTTTCTGCATCTCCTACAATGGCTTCTAAACGGAATACCCAGTCTCTCCGCGTGAATCCCTACACACCAGTGACCGGTAAAAACCGCTGGGAGCCTTGCGGTATCCGAGCGTCTTCTGTTAATAAGTCTAAAAGACCTATTTTCGTTGTAATAAGGCCAGGTAGCACGTGCCGCTCTGCAAGATTCAAGATCTTTCCACCGTCTGTTAGCCAGATGGCGAAAAAACAGGAAGTTACTCCTCTTGACGACCGCTAGGGGAATCGAGACCTGTTCCGCCAACGATGCATCAAGAGAAGCACCAGAACGAGCCAATTCGTCAGTCTTCTCATTCCCCTCAATGTTCTTATGGCCGGGAACCCATAAGAGACTGATATCAGCTTGACGACTGAGCTCGCTTATTGTCGACCTGCATTCCTTAACGAGCTTTGACTTCACAGTGGTGGATTGCAGTGCTTTGAGTTCCGCCTGACTATCAACAAAGATAACTATCTTACGTCCTTCCGGTACGTTATTTCTGGCCAGCCGACATGCCTAATGGCAAGGACCTCCGCCTGAAAGACTGCGGCCTCGTCGGGTAGCCGGAAAGAGTGGTCTAAGCTTATTTGTGGTGAGTGCACTCCTGCTCCTACACCTATATAGAAGCTTAAAATAAATAAAATTTAAGGTGAAAACATATAATGCTGCCACAATTTGTTTAAACGAAGACTACAAAGCTTTGGTCTGTATTCTTTTGTTGAGTATTGAAATGAAAAGGAAAAGACGGCATCGAAAAGAAGTCAAAAGTAATTGTTTCTGGTGCAAATATACTAAGATCTGGTTTCCTTTTAAATGCAATGTTTTTTCATTGGGGCCCCTGTTTCTGGTCTGTTTCAGGTTCAAATGTAAGGGAGTCTGTTTCTGTTGCCATTTTTTGCTAAACTCTAACTGATTTGTCTTTTCTAAACGCAGTGCTTGCTTGCTTGTAAAATTACAGCGTATGCTGAAGTGCTCTTTAAATTGTTTCAGCATGTACTCTTTCACTGTTACTTTAAAAAAAACTATTGCATTGATAGCCTTCTTTTTTAGTTTATTTTATATGGCCAATAATGCGTATTTATAGACGTTCTTTCTATTTGAAATACTTCCCGAAAAGCTCTCTTAAAATCTGACTGATAGTGCCAACAATTAAAATATTCTCCATTCCAAACATCTTTAAAATACATATTAACAACATGAGTACACATAAACAAAATTACATAAATAAATATCCCTGCTGTATGAGTCAAAAACTGTGAATTCACCATGGCGATGTCATTGGAAAGGGTCAATTGCAAATGCCTCCAGTCGTACTTCATCAGTCAATGCTACCGTCTGCATTTCCTACGACTAGCCACCAGTAATGCGATAAGGTGCTCTATGGAAACGCGCACTTACTGGTTCACCTCTGCATAACCTGCGACTAGTGAATTCACTACCCACCAGGAAAGAAAGAAATTATAAACATAGTCTATTCACAAAAGTTGATTAACAAAGGATTTCCATCCGTCTCTATTGCGTGCTAATGCGCGAAGTTCGCTCATAGATTTTCTTGTCTCAGCCGCAACAGTTCGTTTCCACGTCAATTTCGGTCTTCCTCTGGACCTCGTTCCTTGAGGGTTCCATTCCAATATGGCATGGGGTATTTCGTCGTTATTTTTGCGAAGGGTATGTCCCAGCCAACCGTACTTTCCTTTCCGTATTACAATTTCAATTGGGTCTTGCTCGTAGATTTGCCAGAATTGCTGATTGCTAATAATTCTTGGCCACCAGGTTCGAACGTAGACATCGGTTGATGAACGTTTGTAGTTTCCTCATGTTTGTAGTTGTAGTATGCCAAGTCTCACAGCCATAAAGCAAGACAAATTTTACGCAAGCGTTAAATATTGTTATTTTCGTCTTCTGGTGGACATGTTTAGCTCTCCAGAAGTTTCTTAGTCTCCCAATTGCGGCCTTGGCGTTTTGAATTCTACATTCTATATCGATATGGGTTCCCCCGTTTGTTGTTATTTGGCTACCAAGATATTCAAAACGTTCAACCTCTTCGATAACGTTACATTCGATTATAAGATGGGTGCTAGTAGTGGTATTTAATCGCATGCTCTTGGTCTTCATGCAGTTAATATTCAATCCCACTTTTTTAGACTCCACAGTGAGTTTGTCTAGTTGGGTTTGCATATCCGAACAGCGATAAATTAATAATGCTATATCGTCGGCGTATTGATAAGCAACAACGGGCTTGTGAATTACTATTGAAACTGGGATTATTGCCACCAAGCATACTGCAGGGATTAAAAAATTAAATTATACTTTTGATTCTACAACGCTCAAATTGTCTTTACAATTGTCTCTTTATTTCTTTGATTCTGATTGGAATCCGCTGACTTCACAATACACTATACATATACAAAGGCACAAAGCGACAACAGCAGAAAAAACAGTGGCACATAATAGTGTCTTGCTTAAACAGCAGTCAAAAGTATTTATTATGAGCCTTTTTATAGTAGGCCCACATATGCTGAAACTCTGTTCCATGTGCTTACTGGAAAAGCCTTTAGCTCTAGTCTATAGTATTGATTTTAATCGTCCATTTAGACTTCTGTTGATTTATTTTAAAATCATACTCGTGCGCCTATTTAGCATATTCAAATAGAGAGACTTGTTTACGGCAACGCCCCTTATATTTTAAAATATTTATCAAAATCCGAATAAACTAAGTTATGGGAGATGTTAATATCACATGCAACAATTCATTTCTTATGTTAGAATGGATATATTCGAATGCACTTTAGTTTGATTCTTTCAATGGTTAAAAGAATCGAATCAAAAGTTGTCCACATGCAGGGAAATCTTTTCACATCTGTAGCTTACACACAGAATCAAAAAGACATCGATGGAAATGACCTTTTCATTGAAATTGGTACCATGAAATTAATTATTTCAATTATATTTTGGTTCAAATTTTCTGAACAGTTTTATTCAACACATCATTTCCAAAGTTGATGACATAACTAGTATTGTATTGTAACAGGTGATTTGGTAACACAGTTTTAATGGCTGACGCTGTTTACGTGCCTTGTGTTACTGTCAAACACGTTCAGTTTGGTCTATAATTTAACCATGAATCGACTTACAAACGAACAGCTTTTACAAGTTGTTGAATTTTATTATCAAAATTCATGCTCGGTAAGGCAAGTGTATCGTGCACTTCTCCCATTTTATGGTCAGTTTTGTCGACCTTCTGAGAGGGCTATTCGGAATGTTGTGACTAAATTTCGCACCCAATTTACATTATTGGACATTAAACCACCAACACGCAAACGTAGAGTGCGCACATAGGAAAAAATCGCAGCTGTATCCGCCAGTGTTACTGATGACTGAATTATCGATTGGGTGCCGTTCGCAGCGATTGGGCCTCTGTTACTCCACTACGTGGAAAATTTTGCGAAAGGATTTGGGTGTGAAACATTTTAAAATACAGCTGGTGCAAAAATTGAAGCCGCGCGACCTACAACAACGGCTAACTTTGCTGAATGGGCGCTGGCAAAGTTGAATGAAGATCCATTTTTTTATCGAAGAAGCGACGAAGCTAATTTCTGGTTGAATGGATACGTGAATATGCAAAATTGCCGCATTTGGACTGAAGAGCAACCAGAAGCATTGCAAGAACTACCAAAGCATCCCGAAAAAATCACTGTTTGTTGTGCATTATGGGCCGGCGGCATCATTAGGCCGTACTTTTGCAAAGACGGCGAATGCCGGAACGTTATTTTGAAACTTTTTTTACACAAAATGGAAGAGCTCGACTTGGCTAACATGTGGTTTCAACAAAATGGTGCCACATGCCACATAGCAGGCGAAACAATGGCCAAATTGAGAGTCGAGTTCGGTGAGCAGTTTATTTTACGTTTGGGGCCGGACAATTGGCCGCCTAGAGCATGTGATTTAACGTCTCTAGACTATTTTTTGGGGGGCCATTTAAGGTTCATGTCTATAGCGACAAGCCCGCAACGATTGACGAACTAGAAGCCAATATTGAAGAATTTATTCGTGAGATACCGGTCGTTATGTTGGAGAGAGTATGCCAAAATTGGATCTAGCATATGGACTATTTGCAGCGCAGCCGCGGCCAACATTTCCATAAAATTATCTTTAAACATTAAATTATATCGATCGTTCTATCGACTCAAATAAAGATTTCATACATTTTTCTGAATTTTATGTTTTTTTTTGAAAATCAAATTAGCAAGCTCTTAAAAAATCACCAGTTAGATACAGTGCTCAAGCTTCAAGCAACTCTAATAGTAATAATGATTTCAAGATTGCGATTGCTTTACCTTAAGGAGGATTAAAGAAATTATTGTAACATTGTTTTAATCTTTTTAATAATTTCACATTCAAATTTAATTGAAATACAATAGAACAAAAATCATTTTAAGTAACTGATTTTGTTAGACTTCACATAAAATTAATGTTAAATAAATTAAATTCTTATGAAAAATCTTAAGTGATTACACATTTTGCCTTTTTCACCTTTTGTGAAGGAGATTTTCTTTTAAAACTTGTTCAGGTGGCGGCTCAAGGCATCCTAAATAAATGTGTTTTACTTGGCCTTGTTAGTTAAGCTTAGTGTTTCTTTTAGTACTTTCTCTTTCAATCTCTCTTCTCCCCCTTTCTTTGTTGTATGTATTCTAAATATATACAATATAATATAATATTTGTGTATACATGGAAAACGATACAAATAAGCAAACAACTTCATTGTCATTTTTATTAACTCGCTATGTCGCCGCCAAACAAAAATGTTCAATGTGTAGCACCACTTGGCCCACTAGCATCACCATTACCATCATTATCATCACTGACTCCAAACTCCTCCACTCTTCATTACCTCAAACAATGTCATTTCTTCTTCGTGTGCTGCGTGTAGACTGAAAATTAAACAAATATTGTCACAACAGTCAAATGGCTTACGCAGTCGAAGGATGCGCCACCCAAACAGGATGATAATAATGTTGATGATAATGATAATGATAATCATCAACCTAATAATGATGATTATAAGAAGACAAAAAGGGAGTTAACTCATGATTCACCTTTGAGACGAGTGTTATACACTTTTATTTCTCTTTTCTTTTTCTTTTTATTTATATTTATTTTTTCTTTGTTTGTGTTTTAATCATAAAAATAAGATAGAAAAACTATAGACAAACGACAAACAGCAAAGGTGAGGCAGACAAGGTGACTGATTAATAAAATTAATTTAAATTCAATTATGAATGACATGTTTATTCCAGTCTTTTTTTTAAGCTTTTTTCATAGTACTACATATATCATGATGATAGAATGAACAAACGTAGTACTACAAAACAATAAAACAATAAACAGCAAGAAAAAGCAAACAAATCAAAGGAATGTAATGAATTTGTGAGAGCAGTGGAAATTGTTGCGTATACGCAATGTATTCAATGTTGGTGAACAATGTAAAAACGAAATATTGAAACAGAAATTGAAATAGGCGAACAAAAACTCAAAAATAAACGCAAAAATTTGCGCGAATTGGAATTTGATTTCGACATGTTTCCTTATTTACACAAAAAACAAGTAGCACCACAAACAGAAAACAAGTGCAACAAACAACAACAACAACAACAACAACAACAGTACCAGCAATAGCTACAACTTCAAGTACCACAAACTCAATTTTGCGAGTTTCATTAAAAAAAAAAGCCACGATTTTTGATGGAATTTTACATGGGCGCTCGCGCCATAGTTTGTTTTCCTATATGATGAGAGCGAGACTAGGAAAAAGGTACTTGAAAAAAAGAGCTTCTCGCACAGGAAAATAACAACAATAATACCAATGAAAATCAACAAGCAAAACAGGAACCATGGTGGTGCTGGTGGTGGTAGGGAAGTGGGATTGTTGTGATGATGATGATGATATGGGGATATAATCAACTTATATAGTAAGTATACTATATACTATTGTATAAGCATTGAGTACTGAGATGATATAATAGTAGAGTTAAGACTAGGTGAGTGAAAGAGTTTAGGGTGATGTGGCTTCAATGGGCTGTTTTTATTATACTAGTTGGTTACCAAATCATCATTGTTCAAGCATAACATTGCTCGAAAGTTTTTGGCGAACAGGCTTCGTCTGGGCATTCAATTTAATGATAAATTGAGAACTTTTAAGAACTCAACATTTACTAGATGGTATTATTCAGTTTACTTGTCTAGAATACGATGGGATTCTAACTGTGGAACAAAGTATAGAATACTAGCATTCCTGGTGCACCGTGCTATGCCCCCGCCTTAATGCTTCTTAGTGCGTGATTTTTGTAGTCATTGTTTTGTATTAATAATTGACGGAAATAAACAACATAATTTAATATTCCTATCGCCATATTACCGGAACACAATTTCGTGAGCGATTTGTGCAGTTACTCAGTTTCTCTAAGCTTTATATGAAAAATTTTATCCTTCGATTTACCGACAACAACGGGTCTGAAAAAAAAATAAATATGCAAAAACTTTCTCCATGAAAAAATACATATATGTGCCAACTTTCATGATTATCAGTCAAACCGTGTCGGAGTCTATAACCGTCAAACTACATATTTTCCTCGTTATTCAGATACGTACAATGTTTTTCCAAACATGCTCTTAGGTTTTGCAGAATTTATGAAACAGATCAAAATAGTTCATGCAGACTAGGGATCGGTATCGAATATTTCGATGATCCACCTTATTTATCAGTCCATTTAGATTTCTGAAGTGATAACATGGACTGAATCTGAATTGGCCATATAATAGTCGGTTTAGACTATTGAAAAATCAGATTTTCCCATAATCAGGTAAAAAATCTGATTATTTTTACAACAACCACAGAGAAAAGTGACGTCACTGAGGGTTGTTGCTATGGAAACGAAGGTTGATTATAAGCAGAATGAAAAAAAATCAGGTTTTTAATCAACCGGCAGTTGACCGGCTGGTTACCTAGTAGAGTTGGGAAATTTCTACCTTTTTTTAGCGCATGTTGGCTCTTTTTCTCCTTTTTCTTTCCCATCCAAACATAAATCAGCTGACATTTTAAGTAAAATATAAATTATTAATTTTTTTTAAAAGATATTAATAAAATAAGTATCAGGAATGAAAAAGGGGACTGCAAGAACTATTGCATAAGTGCTCGCAAAGTTCCACGTGTATGCATAACCACAATGAAAAACAGCTGTTCCGAAGACAATTGTATAAAATTGAAAAAAAAAATCAATGTAAACACTTGATTAAAAAACCGACAATTTTAAGCAGTCTAAACCGACTATAAAAGGCACATTATGATTAATCGATTAATTGATGTTTTAAGCAGCAAGTAATTGGTGTATGGATTAATTCGTAAAAAATAATAATCGATATTTTGTTGGTCGATACCCATCCCTAATGCAGACAGGGCAACCTGAATGAATCTAACACATCATCCTTGATTTCACTCTGTAATGATTAGTTAGAAACTACTACCTAAGCGACCTAATCAACTTAGGTAATGGGAAAATTAATGCTTTAGGTAAGTTCATGGACCCGCACCGGACCAAATTCTTCACTATGTTTAGAGCTTCTAATACGAGCCCCGACCACTATTAATTCGTACGGCATGCTTTTATACGCGTGTGCAATGTTTCACATACGATATTTTTAATGCTTATGCAGATATAACATACATATATAATGTTTCTGAAAGACAATTTTATTGTCTTTACGATAGAAGAAAAATGTTGTAATTTCAACAACAACAACAACAAGAATATTAATTTATTTAAATGCTTCGCTTAACTGATAACAAATTGGTGACCACTATTAATTCGTACGAAGCGTAAATTTTGCGTAGAACTGTAAGAATATCAAAACAAAAGCAAACAGTGTAACATAATCACTAATTTGAAATAGTCTGGAAAGAATAATGCAATGCAGAAGGTAAAAAAAATTTAATTGCTCACAATTACTCCAAGTTTAGCAACGATCGCCGTCAATGTGTAAGGCAAGTAGCATCTGAGTGGTCCAAGGAAATTGGGAAAAGTGAATGGACGCGCCAGCAGTTGAGAGATATTGGACTTCGGTTCTATAAACTATGTATTACGGTTAGCTATTTTCATAATTGCTAAGCTTACTATTTATGCCAAGGAAAAGCCATTGCTTACACCTCGTCAAAAGAAGAAGCGTTTACAGTGGTCACGGGAAAGGATGTCTTGGACTCAAAGGCAATGGGACACTATCATATTTAGTGAAGAAGCTAAATTTGATGTGAGTGTTGGTGGTTCGCGAAGAAGAGTCATCCGCAATAAACCAGAAACGTACCATAAAGACTGCCTTAAAAGGATAGTTAAGTTTCCAGCAAGCACTATGGTGTGGGGATGTATATCTGCCAAAGGAATAGGACAACTACATTTTATTGACGGGACTGTTAACACTGGCAAATACATTAACATATTAGAAGAAAGTTTGCTGCCATCAATACCAAAACTGGCAGACTGTGGTGAGTATACATTTCAGCAGGATGGAGCATCATCTCACACTGCCAAACGAACCAAAAATTGGCTGCAGTATAAGGAAATTGAGGTTCTAGATTGGCCATCAAATAGTCCAGATCTCAGCCCAATCGAAAATATATGAAAATATATTTTTTTTTTCTTCAGATTGCTAAGAAACGCTTCTCAAATTATTATAATATTAAAATCATTTTTTAATTGTGAAAATAATTGTTTATAAAATCATAGTGTATAAGTTTTGAGTTGAGTCCATGACTCTAATAACTAGTTTGCACCCTTAGTTATTTATATATGTAAGCTAAAAGTAGATAAGGTTATGTAATGCTTTATAAATGAATAAAATAACATTAAACAAAGAACGAGTTATTTGCAAATTGCACCAGTAAAAATGGCGACTGAAGGATTTTTTTCTCATTATTTTTTTAATATTTTCGTTTTTAATTTTTTCTTATGTAAATTTTACATTACAGTCACATTGCTAATTGGCTGCATACAGTCACATATACACACTTGAACTTACACATACTATGTATATAATGTATATAAAATATTATATAATGACTGTTAATGTTGGTCTTGTTATTTTTTGTTGTTGTCAACTTTAATATTGTTTTTTGTTGTTATTGTTGCTGTTGCTGTCGTTTCGTTTCGTAATTTAATGTTGAATTTTTTATAAATATATAGTTAGTTACATATATGCATCAGATATCTGTATGCAATCGTGGGTAGATTTATAGAAAAGGAAATATATATAGAAAAATAAATTTCATTTAGGAAATTGAGAAAAACATTGGACACGCGATATTTCTAAAACCTTAATTTGTTTAGTATTTTGGAGCAAATAATGTAATAGATTTTGATATTATTTAATATGTCATCATCAGGATATTTACATGAGCTTAGATTAA
Source organism: Amiota communis (assembly GCA_037043315.1). Classification (NCBI taxonomy): domain Eukaryota; kingdom Metazoa; phylum Arthropoda; class Insecta; order Diptera; family Drosophilidae; genus Amiota; species Amiota communis. The sequence continues at coordinate 17,720 of JBAMAV010000823.1, read as the reverse complement.
GATGACATCTAATTATTATTAAGATCTTCTATTAAGAAGATCGTTGGGATGAAGTCTTTTCAAACGACAGCGGATTGTGTTGCGTGTAAGACATCTTGCCAGAGGATTGGGCAAACAAACGATCATTGTAACGGCTGCTGAAAAAATGTATTTCCTCAATCACCGTAGGCATCTTAAGATCACGGTGTAGTATGGTGTTTCTAACATACCATGCTGCACTAGTTATGCGTCGTATGGCTTTTTTCTGAGTTGCTTGCAAATTTTTGATGATGTATGGTGCTGCAGTCTCCCATATTTGAATGCCGTATCGCCAAACTGGGGCCACAACTTGTTTATAAATCATCAACTTGTTGTTTAGTGACAGTTTACTATTCTCTCGCAGTAGCCAGTCCAATTTCTTTATCTTTTGATAGCAGCATGCAATGGCCATATTTACATGAGTGCGCCAAGTAAGGCGCTTACCTAGGTATCGAATATGATCCACCTGAGGAATGATTTTAGAGTCATACGAAATAACTGGACAAGCGCCACGCCTCAATGTGTAAGTGCAGTTAGCAAATTTAAGGGGATTTATACCAATGTTCCATCGCTTGGTATGGGCCAAGCTTCAAACCGCTGTAAATAGCTTTGGGTGATTTCCGCTGCTTCAATGGGGGAAGTGGAGTTTGCAAGTATGGCGGTGTCATCTGCATAAGTTGCAACCAGGAAATTATCATTTAACGGCATCGGCATGTCCGCCTTGTATAAAGATTAAAGAACTGGAGCAAGAACACTGCCCTGCGGTACACCAGACTTAATGCGCCTTATGACAGAGTCTGCATCACGAACTCTTACGAGGAAAGCTCTATCCGTCAAATAGCTCTTGACCAGGAAATATTGCTTACCTGGAAGGAGCCTTATCAGTTTGTATAGTAGTCCCTCTATCCATACCCTGCAGAAGGCTTGCATGACGTCCAAGAACACAGCAAAGCAATGCATTTTTGTTTCAAATGCACATAGAATATATACTGGCATACCATAATGAGCTCTAAGACCAAACTGATGATTCGGAATGGCATTCTGGATGCCCCCCCATCTCCAACACTCTACACAAAAATATTCTCTCGAATATTTTGGAGAATGTCGGAAGTAGGCTTATCGGTCTGTATGACGCGACAGGGTTCTCCGGCTTGCCAGGTTTCGGAATCATGATTACTACAGCACACTTCCACTGACAGGAGAAATGACAAACCCTCAGCATGGTATTGAACAACATCACTATGAACAACACTCCTTTGTAGGGAAGCAACTTGGCAACCTTAGTGCCAATCATGTCGAATGCAGGGAATTTTTTAATCTGCTTTGTACTGTTATAGAAAACATTAAATTTGACTATAGTACATATTTATTGTTTTTATACCTCAAACTCAATTTCATTTGATTTTTATAAGTTTTAATACTCAAAAATATCCAATCTTATCTAAACATATAATAAAATCATGAATTTTGTCAATTTTTTTTTACTTGTGTCAATTAAAAGCCACTCATTCGATTCAAAATCAAGTCCTACAAAAAAAAAAAAAAAAAAATAGAGAGCAACATCACACATTAACATCACGGCGGGTGCGTAGCAAAGCTAGTTCCCTAGTAAATAAATAAATATTAGCAAACATTTATAACTTTTGAATACAGTAATTAAAAAAAAAAAAACTATATTGTTATCCTATCAAAAGTAGTAGTCTTTCAAATATTCTAAAATTTGTCGACTGTTGCTGCAGTTGCCGTTGTGATTTGCATACCTCTATGATTTAAAAATTTCATAAGAAGTTGTGAACAACCGAAGAGAAATACGAATTCAATTCCAATTCCAAAATAAAAAAAAGAAAATATACTACTTAACTACTGAATTGTATTATAAATTTATTAATTTAAAAACACAAAAAAAAAAATTAAATACAATAAAAATTTTCAATAATAAAAATAGAAAACTTCGATAATTAAAACCAATTTCAAAATAAAATAAAAACCAACAAAACTTAATTTCAGATAATCAAAATTTATAATAGAAATAATAAAGAAAAAGACTAAAAAATTACGATGTACCAAAACTTAACTAAAGTTGTTTTCTACTACGCTGAGATCGAAATAAAAATTAATGAAAAATAATTTTTATATCAAATACAGTAGACTTGTGATTGGATTTCCTAGACTTTTAATAATATGTGAAGAAGGTAAGATTTTACTAAATTGCATATAAAAAATGTTTGTGATTAGAAGGCTAAATTCAACTGGTTATATAACCATTTTTTTTTTGAAATTTTAATACAAAGAATATATATATTATTCTTTTTTTTTTGTTGAAAGGAAAATAACATTTTTTATAAATTTAACTTTTGTATGAATATGGTTTTTTATACAATAATCAGTCATAATGCAAAAACTATCTATATTTTGGGGAACATTAGTAACAGAATGAAAGGAGGACACATCTTGAATCCCTGCTTGTCATTCTTGAAGTCACAAAGCGGAATTCAAGGGTCCTACCATAACAGAACCACGTAAATCGTGCCAATAGCCACGAAAACCATCTGGACCATCCAAATGAAACTTTTTCTCATCCGAAAAAATAACTTTTTTATAAAAAAAAAAATATTTAAAAATTCATGTTGCATGCGAATTGTCCCAGCACGTATCAAGATTTTTAAAAGCAAATTCAAGTCGTGCTGCCTTGTGGTGATTTTTGAGAGTTGGCCTCTTCTTCATTACTTCTCGCACTATATGTTTTGACGTATTTAAAGAACACCAAACGCACATTGGGGACACTGAAATGCTGCTGTATGCTGCAAGTTCATGACACGACAAGGTGGAATTACTAGCCTATTTCAAAATTTGACGCTTGCTGCGGCCAGACAGTTTCAGTTTTCGTCCAGCATTATTATTTTTGCGTATCATACTTGATTTTTTATGAAATTATTATATTTTTGTGTAAGCATGTTCGACCAATTAATTAATTAATAAGCCAGATGCTTTGAGAGCGAGAATTTTCCCTTTCTCCTCTTCAGTCAAACGCGTTCCCCGTGGCATTTTAATAAATTTTATGAAACTTCAAAATTATCAATCAAACAAAGTTGATACGCACACCTAAAAATCACTTTTTTTAATGTTTCGTATTATTTCGTTAAAAATAATTTTTAGCAACAAAACGACTTTCTGTAGCAAATATATCGGGACCTTTGTGTATGAAAAAGTTTTCGGCAAGATGGGTGCCGCGTTTGCTTACAGTCGACAATAATCGCAATAGGTTGGTTGCCTCTAAAGCTCTGTTGTCGCTCATGCAACGTAATCCGAATGAGTTTTTACGTCGGTTTGTGACTGTACATGAAACATGGATTCACCACTACACTCCCGAAACGAAAGAACAATCAAAACAGTGGATTTTGAAAGGCGAACCATGTCCAAAGAAGGCGAAAACCGTAAAATCAGCTGGTAAGGTTATGGCTACTGTTTTTTGGGATGCACGTGGAATTATTTTCGTTGACTATTTGGAAAAAGGAAAACCAATAACAGGGGAGTATTATGCATCTTTATTGGACCAGCTAAGAGAAAAAATTGAAATAAAACGGCCTCATTTAAACAAAAAAAAAATCCTCTTTCATCAGGACAATGCCCACGTTCACACATGTTTACGATCAATGGCTAAAATTGAAGAATTAAAGTTCGAATTGGTCGACCACCCACTGTATTCGCCAGATTTGAATTGATGAAGAAGTCATCGATCAAACAAATGCTTATTTTGAGGACCTTCCAAAATCTTATTTTTCTGACGGGTTAAAAAATTAGAGAAACGTCTAACTAAGTGTATAGAGCTCCAAGGAGATTATGTTGAAAAATAAAAAAAAAATTGTTTTAATTGTTTTTTGCTAAGGATTTATTGACCCATCCCCGTAAAAAGCACGTCTTTAATTTTTTTTTTTTTTTTTGAATGGAAAATAACATTTTTTATAAATTAAACTTTTGTATGAATGTGGTTTTTTTATACAATAATCAGGCATAAGGAAAAAACTATCTACATTTTAGGGAACATTAGTAACAGAATAAAAGGAGGACACATCTTGAATCCCTGCCTTGCAGTATATCAATGTGTATCTAAAATATTATATGTATATGAATGCAAATTTACAATTTAATTTAATTGCTTCAAATCACATAACATCAACTTATCATATTATTATTGCATATTTGATAAACCTTATGTGAAATATTTAAAGTAATTTAAATTCCTCATCTGAAGGCAGAATATTAGAATATTTATCATTTTGATATGTTGGTTTCTTGAAATAACGACATGTTTGTTTTCTTATTTTATAATTTATTTATATTATATTTTTTATTATTTTTTTTTTCTGATGTGATAGCCTTTAACATATTCTAAGAAATATTTTCAATGGAATTAAACCACACAAAAAACTCGAATATTTTAAGTTTACAATTTTTCTATTTGTTAGTCTTTATTTGATTCAAAATGGATTCATGATCATTCTAATATATATATTTTTTTTTTGTTTTGACTTATTTTTATTTTACGATACATTATTTTATTTTTAATTAAAATTCAAAGGTTATATTTATTGAATTCCCCATGATGAATGGTTTTAGACCAATATTTTTTTATATTATTGAATCAAAGGTTATTTGTATTTTCCATTCTTCCATTTGTTAATATTTATTGGATTGATGATCATTCTAATATAAATATTTTATTTTTAATAATTTTTATTTTACAATAGATAATTTTCTTATTTATCTATTAAGAAATGTATATTTTTTTTTGTAATTAAAAATCAAAAATTTAACCCACTATTTTTTTATTAAATTCATTTATTTTGTTTTTCTTTACAAGTTTACAATTATTTGCATTTTTTATTCTTCCATTTGTTAGTAGTCAGTACTTGATAAAAAATGCATTCATGATCCGTCTAATATACTTTTTTTTATTTACTATTTTGTATTCACATACCTAATGAATTTGCCCTCATTCCTTTTAATAGTTTTCTCAACAGATACGTTTTTTTTTTAGTTTTTCTGTTACTGGTAATAGTATTTCCCATAGATGGAAATCGTACATTGGACTTTTGATGCCACTAATTGAGCTCATCCTGGAGAGTTCAGTTCCGAGACAAGCGTAAGATTGCCTCTGAGTCATGGTATTTTAGGTACAATTGTTTTGAAATTGGATATGGAAATTGTTTCTGATCCTGTTCCTGAGATTTGAACTCCAACACCGTTTGACCGATCAGCATGAATGTTTATATGCTATTCACTTTGTTGCAACTCGCAAATTTTTTTATATTGTCATATTATTTTTAATAAGGAGTGCATTTATTTTGACTCCACTCTAAGTTCATTATGCTACCATACAAAAAGCTTATTGCTATAGAACTCTGTTTCTGTTTTATCATGTTTTAAAGTTAAACAATAAATGGCGAGAATTGGCGCCGGGCTACGCAAGTCTAAATAAAGTTATCTTTTGTCTGTTTATCCCATTATAATAAATATTAACCAGTACAACAATACGTTCCTGCTTATGAATCAGTCTTGGCCAAAAGTTAATCTGATTAATGATTAAAAATAATCATAATCAAAAAATTTGATGAACTGTTATCTGCACTCCACTTTCGCTAACTCCAACATCCACTAATTTGAATTACTCGCTAACTTGAACATTTTCTTTTCTTTACCATTGACTATTCTGTAACTTGAACAAAATTAAAATGTTCTATAACTTGAAAAATTCATCAATTAAAGATTCAAATAAATCAAATAAATTAATTAATTAAAAAATTAATTGATTAATAATTGAATCTAAATATCTATTTACTATATTCCGCTTCCGTTGCCTAGTTAAAGCTTCAACAGACCTGCATAATCATCTTAAAATTCTCCAGGAGTGGTTATATACATTTACATTAAATCGACGGACATGCTCTCCAGTAACTTTATAAGATGCTACCATTCCTCAAATTCAATAGATAACTTATCTTGGCGTTCACCAGGACAGACAGGCGGAGACACTTTGTTTTCACTGGATCGGTCGGTGAATGTAATTTCAGCAATATCACTGTTCCACACATGCATCCAACACCTCCTCTGTGATTGCCATGCTCTACTCAGTAGACGAACCCGGTTTTTCGGGAAACTATTCTTCGAAGACATGGGTAGTTTGGCAAAATGTCCTTTGGGGGTTCTGGCTCTGTTCTGGACTCCTCAGGCTGTTTTTAGAGAAAGAGGGTGACCTCTGGGACTGACCTTGGATTGTTGTGGATTGCCCCCTCCCCCTTTTGATCCCATTTTTTTTAACAGGCCTTTAAGGCTTTTGTATAACCTAACCTAACCTTCCATTGTTCAGATGTTTTCGATAAAGTTTTTTAGACAAACGCATCATATAACCAATTTTCCCTTTTTTGCAAAACTTTAACTAAATTGTTTTGTAAAGAATTCTATAAATAACAGTGAAAGCTTGAAAAAAAACTTAAACTCTCCAACAAAGGCAAGCAATTGACAAAATTTCAGAGTTGCTTTGGCGAATTTTAAGCGGTTTGTTTGATTGCTTAAGAAGCAACAGCGTTGATTTAAGCAACGAGGGCTGAGAGTACTGTTGCACACTTTTTACACATTGTTACCAACTTTTTGGAAATCCTTTTTTTTTTTTTTTGTTCGTTTATAAGAAGAATATAAGTATCAGTATTGTATTTACAAAATAAAGAAGAAAAGGAAAGAAAAGAAAAGAAAAGAGAAAGAGGGTTGTTCCAGGAACTTATGGGACTGCGGGATGAGCAAAGCTTCGTAAGGCTGGAACCGGCTAAATTAGCCAACGAATTGGTTACGGCGGGATCTCTCCAGGCCACGTAACTTCTTGATGACCATAGCAGCAAACTTGGAAACCGTATTCCAATTGGACGGACGGTCCAGCCTGTTACCAACTAGATTCGCGACAGTAGGTTCTTCTCCTAGGGCATCTCTTAACTCAAGCCGCTCAATATCGAACCTTTTACACTTGAAAATAACGTGTCTTCCTCATACTGGTTGCCGCAGTGCATACACCATGGGGCGTCTTCGTGGTGGAACCTGCATAGGTACTTCCGGAAGCATCCATGACCTCTCAGGAGCAGTGTAATGTAAAAATTGACTTCGCCATGCCTCCTTCCGATCCACTCTGCTAGACTTGGGATCAGGCTGTGCTTCCAGCGTCCCTTCGTGGAACTGTCCCAGCGGGTCTGCCGCGTCCTGATGGATGAGCATCTCATTTGGGTTCTTTGTGCTCTGGTCTCCTTCGGTGGCCGTGATCTCCAAGCGTAGGCATCTGCCATCTCCATGGCAAGTAGATCAATTGACACCAGCCCCTCGAGTACAAGTGCGGCATCTTCCTATACAGTGCGAAAAGCGCTGATTACTATGAGTGCGCCCAGTCTGTAGACGCTCTCCAGATGTCTTCTGTAGGAAATCTTGTACATTGCTTTTGCCCATATTGGTGCTCCATAAAGCATGATAGATTTCGTTGCATTCATCAGCAACAACCTGCGACCTTGCCTGGACATCCTCTACTATCGTGTGTGTATAACCAAAACAAACAACATCTGTTTTTTTGAGCAAAACCGCACTATAGACGGATATTGTACCAAAAACCGTTTTTTCCTCAGTATAAACACGGCATATTCGTAAGTGTGGAAACATTTAAAATCTCTATGCAATGAGCAAACAGATGCTGATTAAATCAATTAATTTTATTATATGCCATTCATTCAAAAGTATGGTTTTTTGTAATGTTGGGAAAAAATCTGTATCCCGCGATATGGGAGAATTTGCCATACATTTATCACCTGGGACCACATGAAGAAAGTATCGAATTACAGTAAATAGATTCACATTTGCAATTTACAAATTCTCTCATAAAATTGATGAAAAGTTTTCTCCTCTTATCACACAAACACCCCACGTTATTCATGGCATTTTCATGCTTGACCAATTGGCTCACTATAGTATTTCGTTTGTTGCATTTACTCTGGTTGGACAACTTTAAAGTGCAACAATAAATAAATTATTATAAATTTATTTTACAGATTTTGTATATTTATGTAATTAATTTTTAAAATTATCACAAACACAAATATACAAGTCAAAAGCAACAACAACAACAACAACACCACACCAACCATGTTGTATGAAGTAGTAGTAGTACAATCAACCCAAAAGAAATCAGAAGAATGAAAAAAGATACACACAGAAATACATAATATATAGTATAAACAATCAACAACATTTGTTCGGTCAGGTCTGTCGGTTGTTATGAACGCATTAAGCCGCCTCAATGCATTTGTGATAATAAAATTAATAAAAAATTAAATAATAAATTAAATAAAACTTTGACTGAATGAATGGAAATTAATGCAAATTTCAAACATCAATGGGTTGTCGCTTAAATTGTTGAAAATATTATACATAGGTACATATATGGTAAACATGTATCAGAGGTGGCTGGCAACAACTTCAAAGTATTTTTTGCTAATTGGATGCAATGACGGTGATGATGACAACGATGAAGGCGCAAATTAATGTTGTGTGTTTTTTCCTCGTTTTCTTTACGCTAATTACGCTAACAAATGCATGAATATATGAGTGAAATATTGTATGTGCATGGAACCAACCAACCAACCAACCAACCATGTATCAGAGTAAAACGAAACGATGATATCTAATCTCAGTATCTCAACTAATGCACCTGCCTGATGTGACGACTTAGGAGCTGCTTTTGATTTTTTCTCCTAAGCCCAACTGCTGCTTTAAGATGCATACGTTGCAGATGCGAATGACTTTGAAGTGGTGAACTCACAACATGTAGGGCATTCTTAAAAATTCATTTCATTGTCCTGTATCTTAAATGCACTCGGCTGCAGCAAACCTCTTGCCTACTTTACTGACAGCGTCTGCCTGCCTGAATTCTATGAGTGAAGTTAGCAAACACAGCTTTCGCCGACATTCGACCGACATCATTTCCGTTAGAGGCAGCGGCCGAATATAATAAGAGAGCAAGATGCAAAGACAGCTAAGCAAACATTAACGTCATCATCATCATTGTGTCCTGAGCATCATGGTACTCATCATCATGGCTGCCTCAGCATCCTTAGTCTACTCAAAAACTGCTCAAGCGTTGCTTGCTACACATATTTGTCGAAGGTAAAGGCACAGGGCAAGGCGCCTAAGCGAAGGCGCTCTATTTGCCTTTGCTTTGTACAACGGATATTGTATTGCAGCACGTTGCCTCCTATATAAGGATGTACGCAATGGCAACGGACATGGACTACACATGCGTTCTACATTCTCTCTACTCATACACAAGCATAAAGAGCCAAAGGAAAATAAGGTAGAAAGGCAAAAGGAAGAGAGAGTGTCCTAGCCGGAGCTACTTGCTGCAGTCAAGTCAAGGATTTAGACAAACAGACTCTTGGCGCTTTCGGTGGCAAGGCAAAGTACGAGTAAAAGGAATGAGATAAAACACAGAATGGTTTTCCGCACGTTCGAATTGCTTGAAGCTATAATAAGCACAGAGCCTACAAAACGCTTGGAAATCCTTCGAAGCAGCAACAGCAGCAGCAGCAAAGTGGTCAGGTTGATTGCAAAGAGTACGCGCCCGGTGCCGCAGAACAATGCGCGGCCAGAAAGCTACTTGACAAGATTTTGTGCGCAAACAGAATGTCAAACAAGACCAGCACATACCATACACAGCACAAGATGACAGAATGGCAGGATATCAGGACCTTCTAAACGCTTACCACGTAACGTAATTTGAAGTATACCAAACCAAAGCTCTAAGTCAGTAGTACAATAAGGGTGAAGCTGAAACCCAAGCATAGAAGAAGGACAACGACAAGTGCACGCATAAATAGCCGCGAGGGTTTGTTGGCTTCATCGTCATCATCTTTTGTTATTGTGGCCGCCGCCATTAGACTCTGCTGTGTGTGCTTGTCCTTTTAAGCGTACAAGGATATTAAGAAGGCTTTGCTTTAATGACAGCTTAACTCTCTGAGAGAACTTTACTTAAATCACAACCTCCCCTTTTATTTTTTGCAGAGCAATAAAAATTCCTTAAAGGATTTATGCCAAATCAAATTTCAAATCAAAAAAGAAAAATCGCAATTATGAGACGAAGAAAAGTTTGACAATACCCAAGAACCATCAATAATGCGCTTCTGTCTAAAGAACTCAACAATTTATAAATATTTAGCTAACACGGAAACTAAGGACAAGAAGACAAGCGGAACAAGCACAAAGGATACACACAATAAAAGAAAAACCAACAATTAGAAAGGCATGCAAGATCATCATCATCGAAGAAATACTACCAGCATAGCAAAGAAGATACATATAAAGAAAGGAAATGATGATGAACCAGGAAATCAGATACAAAAAGGAGAATAAATCGAATTTGTCATTCTTTCTTTTGACCCTTGTCTGTGCCAAAGGACAGACAAATTATTCCAGAAGGTTTATCCAAACGAAGGTGAAATGACAATTGAAAAGTATTTTCAAAAGCAAAACATACTATCATACATAAATTTTGGCAAACGCCTTTTGTCAACCACTAAATAAGGTAACGAGAAACCAAACAACCAACCAACCAACCTAACGAGTCAAATATGAATGAAATGTATATTTTGGTTTGTATGGTATAATTTTCACTGTGTGTGTGTGAATCTGTGTGTGAATTTATGGTTGCTTGGTATCCTGCTGAGTTTGGCAAAATGCTCAAACCCACCATACAAATCGCATTACAAGTCTTTGAACTGCATTTACTAGTACGTTAAGGTAATCATTATTACCAGAAGCGCGCCTTATCGCTGCTATTGTTGCTTGTCTTGTTATCCTTGCACAGCAGGACATTTGTAATTTGGTGTCAATGTACAACAATTGTATTTCACACCAGTTAGTTTGGTCCTCCTTTGTGCCCAACTATGTTATTATGTTTAAAATGACTTTTGAATGTGCTAAAAGGAAGGCGCTATTATGTAATTAGTTTAGCCTAATGGAAGTCAATTTTATTGTGAATTTATATTGTTATGAAATTGAAAAAGAAAAGGGGAATTTGATATTTGGATAGATAGAAGAGTATTTCGCATACAAATTTGGTAAAGGAAAAATTGTAAAGATGATTAAAAATCATAGCATATGATTAAGGCTTAAGTCATTGAAGAATATACTATTAACTCATCCAAAAATAAGAGAAATTGATCAATACAAAATAATCAAAGCTTTTTATTTTTTAAAACTAAATCGTATGATAATCTATGATGCAGCTGTGGGGAACGGCAAGTTACTCCAACATTGAGATACTGCAATGGTATAATAGAAAGTGCTCCTTGGTATGTGAACAATTTCCATCTCCATAAAGATATCAAATGTCTGATAAGTACATCAACACATTGCATAACCATACCAATAATTTAGCAATAAGTCTGCTAGAAAACGACTTGGATGTTAGACACCTGAAAAGGTTTCATGTGTTAGATCTTCCACATAGATTACAGGTTAGATTGTATTTTAAGTTATTGCCTATTTTCATATTGGTTGAGCTCACTGGAGCATCACCAATCCTGTGATATAAAGTGTTGTTAACAATATTTTGTTGATTGTCTACAGACTGATCGTATGTATATATTAATCTATGGTTAAATTCTTTAATCCTTATAAGACCTAATGGATTAACATATAATTAACAGAGAACAAATAAGATTCTTTCTAATAAAAAGTTTAACAGAACCCACTCCTTCTTTTCTTTACTTCAGAACATCAAATGAAATTTAAACTTCATTGAAATAAGTTCTTAAAAGCCCCAATAGAACAGATTGAAGTGCTGACCGGTAATGATGGCAGAAAACTTATGATAGATTTGACCCATAATGAGAACACAATCATAGTGTTTTTCATAGTCTCTCTGGAATCAACCCGAAGTCCCAGTAATGTAGAACCGACTTCCATATCTTTATAATCATTAAATTAGGTAATGTAATCACGAGTATATAACTCTGGGCAGAAGCAGACAAAAATTTATGTCAAGAAAGAACCAACTAGAAATTGAATTTAAAACAAATAAAAACTGCCATAGTAATGAAGATATATAGAGAAGAAATGTTGGTGCAATCGGCCAGGATTCAGTAAAGAAGTTATATATCTATGATTAGAAGCAGAGAAGGGGACAAGTCAAAACAAGATCAACTTACAAATTGAATTAAAAACAAAAGTTCGAAAGCTACATATTTTTGATATGGTACTCATAGACTAATATTATGGCGAAAATAGCAAACAAAGCTAAGGGTACGATCAATAAATGGAAGGCAATTGCAAACTACCTAACACAACGGCTGATAAGTTCCCGGTTTAATGAAGAAAACACAACTTTTTCGGTGAAATTTAATTTTATTCTTCAGCAAAGTCTCCTTTAAGAGCGATACAATCATTCCAGCGCTTCTTATACCTTTCGATTCCTTTCTTAAAGAACGATTTATGTTTGGATTCAAAGTAGGCATTTGATTCGGTGATCAACTCCTCATTCGCTCCGAATCTCTTCCCGGCGATCATTTTTTTTTTAGGTCTGCGAACAGATAAAAGTCACTGGGGGCCAAAAGTGGAGAGTAGGGCAATTGCAGAAGCAATGCGAAATGTAATTCGTGCAACTTTTCCATCGTTTCCAAAGACTTGTGACACGATGCATTGTCTTTCTTTTCACATGGAAACGTTTCTACCAAATTTCCTCCTTCAAACGGGTCATGTAGCAATCGCTATACTGTCTTACCTTTTTCAAGGTAGTCGATAAACAAAATTCCGTTTGCATCCCAAAAAACGGACGGTATAACCTTGCCAGCACTCTGTTGTGCTTTTGGCTGCTTTGGGCGAGGTTCACCGGCTGCTGTCCACTCAGCTTAGTCCGACCAGGCACTTATCAGCCAATGTATTAAGTATTTTTGAAGGAAAAATTTGTGCATTAGACAGATATGCACAGCTCATCATAATACTTTCGTCAAGCAACATTAAATAGTTTAATCTCACCCATATTAACTTTATAAAATATCTCTACGCCACCAAAAAACCAATGTACAAAGTCTTAGTTGAATTTAATTAAAATCTATTGTACATGAAAACCTATTGGGAAAACATATTTAAAGGATTGTGAAAACCGTATCAAAATCCGTTGCGTGATATAGAAGTAGTCAGTATCCAAACATTTTGGAATTTCAACTTTGCTTTTTACTATGTAACTAGCTGTGCCCACGACTTCGTATGCGTGGTATTCGAATTATGTTTATCATAGCGTGTATTTTGTTATCTTGTTTCTTAATTATCAGATGTTTAATGTTGACCCGCAGCAAAAGAGGAAATCATTCGAAAATCAGCCAAAAATTTGGCAACAGAATTAAAAATAGATGAAATAAACGGTAAATGTTACTCAAAGCTTGCTACAATACACCAGTCAAAACTGCATCCAAATAGGTTAAGCCGTTTTTGAGATTAGCGTGCACAGACTGAAAAAGGTAATGAAATGATAATAATGATGATAATGATATTATTATTGTAATTGCAAAATTAAGTTAAATTAGGTTGAGGATAAAGCACAGACTACTATTGCCTTTGGTTTACTTTGTGTGTCAAAAATTACAATTTTACAAAAATTAAATGTTGTCGCCTTTGTTTCAACCCTCCAAACAGTATGGAGATATCGGTTTGATCCTAAACATAAAATTTTAAATAACCACATATTGTCCTCAATAAAAAAACACATGAGTGTTTTGCTAGAGACTTTTAGCTCACAGTATGCTACATTTATAATTTACAAGTTTTACAGAAGATGTTTGCTTTAAACAGGGTAAGGTTGGGATCTATGAAATAGGCCTATTGTGAATAACCTAAGATCATTGTACAAGGTGGCGCAAAAGAAGTCATCCGATGTTGTTTGGCTCTTATTTTTTTTCTAAATGAAAAACTTCGATTCTGATTTGATTTTTGATTATGTTTATTTAGACCTTTAGAATTAATTGTGTTAAGTCGAGAAGATGATATCGGACAAATGGGCGCCGCCACAATTGATTGCCATACGGGCTCGTTTTATGGCATTTTCCATCACTTCGGCGAGCGTTTCGGGCGATAAATTCTCGCATTCGTGTCGGATATTTTCCTTGAGGGCTTCCAAGGTCTCAGGCTTGTTGATGTAAACACGGGACTTCAAAAAACCCCATAAAAAGAAGTCCGGGACCGTTAAATCAGGCGATCTGGCGGGCCAGTGCAAATCGACGAATTGTTACGCAAAAAAATAGACACAATTATTCCGCGTTCTTGGCGAGTGTATCGCTCCATGGCTTATTCACTTGTATTCTGTATCTGTCTAGTCCACAAATGTCAAAACAGATTTGACATTGGCGGCCATTTGCAAAAATGAGAGCATCTTCCAATAGGGTGATGTCTTTTGTGCCACCTTGTATAATCGAATTTTAATCGATTTCTTTCTTATTATTTCTTTCATTGTTCAGACATCAGCGTCTGAAACATATAATTTAAGTAAAACCAGAAAGAATGCTATCATTGGCTATGCCAAAGATGTTATACTCTTCACGCTCCTCCGGATTGCATCCAACCTTCCTTTCTTAACATCACTAAATCCTCTTTTTTCTAATAAGAACATTAATTTAAATGGGGGTTTGTATTGGAGATACCCCTCCTGGAAACCCTAGGATCATGAAATTGGCATGGTTGATGGACATAGATCAGAAACTTATAGTGTCCAAATTTCAGTTCGAAAAGTTAAAAACAAACAACTTTTTCTAATAAAAATCTTTATTAAAATAGGGGTTTGTATGGGAGGTACCTGTCCTGGTAACCCTAGGACCATGAAATTTACATGGTTAACGGACATAGATCAGAAACTTACAGTGTCCAAATTTCAGTTCGATATAACAAAAATCAAAAAATTTTTTCTCATAAGAACTTTAATTTAGAGGAGGGTTTGGAGATACCTAGTGGTCCGATTCGGCTGATTCCGACAAATGAACTGCTCAGCTCTCTAGCTCAAAAACTGAGGGACTAGTTTGCGGCCAGACGGACATGGTTTAATCAATTCGTCTCATCGAGCTGATCACAAATATATATACTTTATGTGGTCTACGATGTCTCCTTCTGTGTGTTATAAACTTCATGACAAACTTATAATACTATTCACTGCCGTGAAGAGTATAAAAACGACAATTATGTAGTGTCTATATGTACAATATACTCGTATACTTTTGTACATATATGATGGGTTAGTCTTCTGAAAGTTGGATCACGGCCTAAAATTCAGCTCATTTTCACATATGTAATATAAAATCTCAAAATAAAGAGTCCATGGGTTACTTCCTTGCTTGGAAAGCAGCTATCTAATGGAACCTGGAACCTTTCTGTGGATTATAATATTGGTGATCTGTAGATTTCTCCATTTTAAAAACTAAACAATAAATTATTTAAGTCCCCTTTGTTAATAATTTTAATGTTGTTCAAAAACCATGATATTTGTTAAGCTTTGACAAGCATCTAAATACTAGTGACTTTTTTATGTACCTCTCTTCCTGGAGTCTTATTAGTTATAGAACGAGAAAAATACATTATGTATAACATATGTATATGTATTACTGTATATATTATATAGGAAGATAATTAAGATAATAATGAAATGTCGTAGTATTAGGCGCACTATCATTATAAAAATTTTCCAATGACAATTACACTTGATGTACACTTACTCGAATGATGATATTATTGTGTCGTAGTCAGCAGTTGATAGATAATCATCTATTGTTTTCGAAAACTTGTTCAAATATTTAAAGCGTGCTAAATATGTTTGTATCACCAATGAAGTCAGACACAGCTAAACAAACACCATAAAATTCAATATAAAAATTTATTTTTAAAATGCTTATTTCTTTTCTTTTCTTTTCGTTTTATTTTTTTTTCTTCATATTTCTTATTTCATTTCGATTGTCTATTATTATTTAGTTGTTGAATTCAGGACAGAAAGTCTGTTGTCTATCGATCTGTTAACGATTGATCCCCCTAACTCTTGAATATCTACTATGTATTGTAGCTTTTGGGTGAGACTACAACGAAGTATTTACACAGTTGTCGTGTACTAAAGATGAATTCTTCCAATTCTTTTCTAAAGAACAAAAAAAAAAACAACAAGACACATGATATAAAAAATGATTCAAAAAAAATAATAATGATAATAAAAGATACCAATGTAAGTAAACATGATCACGGCAAATGTTGATGTTGCTGCTTCTGCTGATGTCAACTGCTATTCATTACCAAAGTGAGCCTAACAAATTGTATCAGTTCCTAAAAATTTTATTTATTGTCTAATTTGACACTTATTACATCTATTCGTTTGGCCTTTGGCAGCAGCAGGTAGTTAAAATTATCAAAAAGAAAAACCAAGATCAATCTTTTATCTTATGTTATCTGATAACCTTAGTTACATGGCATTACAATATTTTGGTAATTTTGTCCTTGCGTCAAAACACACGTCAAATGTTTGCACACCCGCTTCAATGAACAATGAACTTCATCTTCCGTTCATTCGTTCGTTCCTTCCTTCCTTTGTTTCGGTTCCGTTTGTATACAGTTCTTTATGTTTTTTTTTTGTTAGATTTATTTCTATTTTCATTTGCTTCAATTGCTCTTTTTGGCCTTTGGCTATGAAAACACACAACTTTTACAATTTCAGTCGACAACATCAACATATACCGGCCCAATAAATGTTTTTTGTTTTCAATGCTACTGCGTACAGAGGAATAATAATAGTAAGTACTATGTACCAACAAAAGCAAAACATCCGGAGTCAAAGACAAAACTTGTGCACAATGACAAATTTCTTGGCAGACGACGCACCTTGCATTGAGATCAATGTGGATCTAAGTATCTCTTTTGATAATATGCTGCGTAGTTGCCGAAAGGAAAATCCCATCATTATGAAATATGTAGGTACTATTTATTTGAAAAATGAAAAATTATTAAGTATTTCCGTTGAACTAACAAAAATCCATTGATTTGCATGTGGTTGTGGTTTTTTTGCTTTTTAAATAATATATGAAACATTCAAAACACATCAAGTGGCGCCCCCTTTCATCTTCAATTCATTTACTATTTGTTAAAGAGGGCAAAAATAATCGTAACTGGATCACGTACCAAAACAGTAGCGGATGCTGTATGCTAATACTATCTTTTGTTTGGTAACGTCACAAGAGTCTTAAAAATACCGACAAAGCTTCTTAGGGGAAACAAGGCCAAGTTGACCGAATAATGTTGTTGGCATACTAATGAAGAAGATAACAAAAAGAATAAAGACAAATTTTGACTTACCGGAAACTTTTGAAGTGCTCAAAGGCAAAATAGCAGCAGCAGCAGCAGCAGCATACATTTAAATATTCATTAGTTCTCTATTATTTAGGGAATTCCTGAAGTGTTGAAGATGATTTCAAATTTTATGGGCTTGTCGAAAGTCTTGTTATGAGTATTGGGCAGAATAGTTATTTATTTCATTATTACAAAAAAAAAAACTATTAAACACTAAATAGTTCATTTAAAGAGTAATTGATGGTAATACCACAGGGATCATAAATTTAACACTTTTTACATTTCTGTCATATTAAGGTTTTTCTGATTGG